>PITA01010917.1:0-62963 GCA_004023965.1 Spilogale gracilis | reverse complement strand
AAATACATGGAAAGATATGAAAATCATTATTATAATTTTAGTTTATATCTTTACTTTTTATTTACCATAGGATTTAAAAGATACAGGTATATAAATTATTATAAATCTAGGCTAATGGGTACATAAAATATAAAGATGTCATTTGTGATATCAATAACATAAAGGAAGGAATATTAGAGCTGTAAGGGAGTTCAGCTTTTGTATCAACTGAAGTTAAGTTGCTATCAATGTAGAATAGATCACTATAATTTTAGGATGTTATATGCAGTTCCTATGGGAAACAAAAGGAAAATATCTATGGACTATACACACACAGAAAATGAAAAGGACAGGAAACGACACTACAAAAATCAACTAACCACAAGAGAAGACAGTCATGGAACAAATGAAGGACACAAAGCTATAATATATACTGAAAACAAATAACAAAATGGCAAAAGTTAAACATTCTTGATCAATAATTATTTAAAATGTAAATGAATTAAACTCAGTATCAAAGCATAAGTTGACAGGATGATTAAAAAAACAGAAAAAACAGGCGCTAACCATCTGTTGCCTACATTTAGTATCATTTTAGATCTAAAGACACATATAGATTGAAAGTAAAAGATAGAAAAACATATATATTGCAAATAGTTGCCAAAAGAAAGAAGAGGTGACTATACTACCAGACAAAATAGACTTTAAGGAAAAAATTGTATGAGACACAAAGAAGGACATTATATAAGGATAAAAGGCTCAATTCACCAAAAATATATATTAGTTGTAAACATACACCAAACATTAGAACTCCAACACACACGAAGAAAAAAAATTGAGAGTTGCAGTGAGAAATAAATAGCTCCACAATAATGGTAGAAGACTTCAATACCCCACATTCAATAATGATTAGAACAACCAGTACCATGCAGAAAATCAGTAAGATGAGAGAGGACTTAAACTACACTGTAGACCAATTGGACCTAAAATACTTATCAGAACATTCCAACCAACAACAGCGGAATATACACTTTTTAAAAGGAACATGGAACTTTCTCCAGGATAAGCCATATGTTAGGCCATTAAACAAGTTTTAATAAATTTAGGAAGATTTAAATTACACAAAGTATGTTTTCCAATCACAATGAAATAAAATGAAGTATTAGCAATAGAAGGAAAACTAGAAAATTCAGTATGTGGAAATTAAACAACACAGTCTTAATAACCAAGGGGTGAAAGAAGAAATCACAAGGAAAATTAGAATATATCTTGAGACAAGTGAAAATGAAAACACAACATTTTCAAAACTTATGGGATGCAGCAAAAACAGTGCTAAAAAGAAAATTTATAGCTGTAAACACATTTAAAAAGAGAGATCTCAAAACAACAACCTAATTTTGTATCTTACGGAACTTGAAAAAGAAGAACTAACTAAAGCAAAACTAGCAGAAGAAAGGAAAAAATAAAGATTAGAGATAAAGAAATGGAGAACAGGAAAACAGAAGAATAAACAAAACCAAGAACTGGTTGTATATAAAGATCAAGAAAACGGACAAATCTTTAACTGGATTGATGAAGGAAAAAAGCACAATAAAATAACTAAAATCAGAAATGATTTTTTTCCTCAAAAAAATTAAAAAGAGAATGACCATATGATCTAGTAATTCTACTAGGAATTTATCCAAAGGAAAAAAACATTGATTCAAAAAGATGTATGTACCTTTATGTTTATTGCAGCATTTTTTACCATAATCAAAGTGTAGAAGCGACCCAAGTTTCTATCTATGGATAAATAGCTAAAAAAAAAAAAAAGGTAGTATATGTATATATAATGAAATATTACTCAGACATAAAAAATAAATTTTGATAAGGGTGCCAACACAATTCAATGGGGGTGAGAACAGTCTTTTCAACAAATGATGCCAGAAAACTAAATATCCCATAAACAAAAAAATGAAGTTGGACCATTACCTTATACCACACACAAAAATTAACTCAAAGTGGGTCAAAAGCCTAAACAGGGGCGCCTGGGTGGCTCAGTTGGTTAAGCAACTGCCTTCGGCTCAGGTCATGATCCCGGAGACCTGGGATCGAGTCCCACATCAGGCTCCCTGCTTGGCAGGAAGCCTGCTTCCCCTCTCTTACTCCTCCTGCTTGTGTTCCCTCTCTGGCTGTGTTTCTCTCTGTCAAATAAATAAAATCTTAAAAAAAAAAAAAGCCTAAACATATGGAAGAAAACAATAAAATTCTTAGAAGACAACATAGGGAAAATCTTATGACATTGGATTTGACAATGATTGCTTGGATATGACAACAAAAGCACATGCAGTAAAAGGGAAATGTAGATAATTTGGAATACATCAAAAATTAGAAATTTTTTGTGTATCAAATGAAAGTAACAACAGAGTAAAAAGGCAAACCACAGAAGGGGAAGAAATATTTACTAATTATATATCTGATAAGAGATTAATATCCAGAATATATAGAGAATTTCTTAAACTCAACAAACAAACAAAAAATCCAATTTTAAAACAGGAGGAACTTGAATAGATACTTCTCTAAAGAAGATGTACAAAAACCAGTAGGTGCATAAAAAAAAAACTAGGGAAATAAAATCAAAACCATAATGAGATACTACTTCATATATTGGTATGACTATTATTTTAAAAAGACAGAAAATAATGTATTGGTGAGGATGTGGCAAAATTGGAACCCTTGTGCACTATTGGTAGGAATGTAAAATGATTAAGTTGTAGTGGGAGATTGTATGGTGATTTCTCGAAATATTAAACATAGGATTACCATACAATTTAGTAATCCCACTTCTGAGTATATACGCCCAAAGAATTAAAGCAGGGACTCAAACCGGTATTTGTACACCCATGTTCATAGCAGCATTATCTATAATAACCAAAAGAAGGAAGCAACCCAGTATGCATCAACAGATGAATGGATAAACAAAACATCACTTATATGTACAATGAAATGGTATTCAGCCTTAAAAGGAAGGAAATTCTGACATGTGTTGTAAAATGGACGAAACCTGAGGACATTATGCTTTGCAAAAGAAGCCAACCACAAAAGGAAAAATACTGGATGATTTCACTTACATGGGGTACATAGATTAGTCAAATTCACAGAGACAGAAAGAATGATGGCTGCCAGAAGCTGGGAGAGAAGGGAATGTTAAGAGTTAGTGTTTAATGGGGATGGAATTTCAGTTTGGGAAGATAAAAATGTTCCAGAGCAAAATGGTGATGATGGTGGCACAACAATGGGAGTTTCTTAGTGACACTGAGCCGTCTGCTTAAAAATGATTAAAATAAAATAAATTTTATGTTATATGTATTTTACCACAATAAAAAGTTAAAGTTGATATTAATAGAAAGTTTAATATTTTTCCCCCCAAATCTCCATGGATTGCCTTGTGCACTGTCTGGACCCACGTCCTCTACTTTGGACAACATTAATCTAGAGGATCCCTGGTCCACCAAAGAGAGTCAAGATTGTGAATATACAGGACATTTTTCTTGTGAATATACAGGACTAGGTGGGTCCTCACTTCCAAGTGAGTCCAGTAGATGAGACCACCTGGAAGATTCTACCACCTCTGTCACGCGGTATGTGCAGCCTCCCATTGTTACCTCCACCTCCATGATATGCTACTAGTGTATCATGACTTTGTCACCCAGGAGTTTGGCTTCATGCCACACCTACAGACCAATATCCCTGATTAATATTGATGCAAAAATCCTAAACAAAATACCAGTGAAACTGAATTCAAGACCATATGAAAATGATTATCAAAACAATAAAGAGTAAAGCTTCTGTTCACAGTGTTGTGAAGAACATTCTAGAGGTGTGTCCTAAAATATTCAGGTTTGTTACTGGGCCACTTAGTTTCATCTCAGCATGCCTTCATTTGTTTATGTGGACCATAGTCAGGGATATCATTTCTGTGCCTGAATGACCTCATTTTTATAGAGGAAAATGTTCTCCAAGTTGAGTGAGTCCCAGGATACTTATTAGTGTCTTTTCAGATGAGCTTGATCTCAATGTGTACATAACACAAGACAAGCACGTTGTAATTATCTTTTGGAGAAATAAAAATATCCAATTAGATTGACAGGTATCCAAAATTGGTGCATTCTGAATTGACCAATGATAGTTAATGGGTTTGATGCATCTTGGGATGTTTAATTGGCATATGTGGAATCATCACAGTCTCAGAAATGATTATTGGCTCTGTTTTGATGTTCTTTAATTTCACATTTGTTTCAACTCCTCTACCAGACCCACATATATTTATCTTTTCTGCATCTGTTCCCAGAATATGTCTACTTAGCAGAGAAGCAGTATCAATAAGCTCTACTGTATTAAGAAGTTGATCAAATAGCAAAATAGCTGGTCTGTGGACCAGAAATTATTGGTGTGATTTTTTTTTTTTTTAGTTATTCTAAAGTATATCTTATAGGGGGCTGATTTCCAGGTTTTTTTTAATCCTTTGACTTTTAGTCTGCCATGAACTTGTGAACTCACATTACATAAAATCTTTATATTTGCACCAAACTTTGAAATTTTCTGAGCACTTCCATCACATTTTCTCATTTAATTCAACAGTAAATACTATGTGGTTATCATTAATTCTGTTTTAGGGGAAGTAAGTAATATTCAAAACTCCTGAGGTAATTTTCCCCTTTCTGTAACTCTTGAAAATACGATCAAACTTTTAAAATTTATAAAATAAATTATACTAGCATTTCTTCATTAAATGTTTCAGGCCCCTGCAGGTTTGCAGATATATTCCACATCATTCAAGAGAACTTTAGGAGAATATTTAACTTTTGTCATTTTATTTTGGTTATGATAAAGTAAATATGTTTTAGATCTTCTGGATAAGAACCTTAGAAGCAACACTTACACCCATGGTCATTTTCGTATTAAGTAACGGCTTAAAGTTACAACCTTTTACTTTTAATGCAGTGTTTCTGAAGCTAGGGTGGACTTTCAGGGGATCTATAATTTCCCAAACTGGCCAAGCCTAAACAAAGACTGACAAGGGAAAAAAGAACTAACACATAAGTCTTTGCAGAAGCTTTCTGCTTCTCTTCTAAAGGAAGAGCTCTTTGTCATTGCTTTGGGGCTGTGACTTTTGTTGGTTAATCAACATAGTGATATCAAATTGAAAGGAACTTGAAATAATTCATTTCTATTTCAAAGAGCAGAAAGCCTTACACAAGGGGGGAAAAATAGATCCAGAAACTATTGGAGCAGAATCAGGTAGAGAGGAAGAAGGGGATGGGAAGGAATTGAGAGAGAGGAGTGCACAGGAAGTTGGATTTGGGGACTGCTGCTCTGTTTACTATGTAAGAGAAAGGAAAAGAGGATTTTAACAAGTGTGTTGCATGTTGTGAATAAAAATCTACTTTGGGGCTTTTTAGAGATTATTTTAAAAGGCTTAAGTAACTTTGCAATTGCTTTGGATATTAAACCGGTGACTAAATGCAATACGATCTTAAGATGGCCCCTGAAGCATCTTGGCTTTATCTAAGTTATTTTATTAGTTAACTTAGGTTCTTCTGTGAGTGTCAGAGGATTGAGAATATCAGTGAATTAAAGGAGATAAATATTTACATTTTTATAGATTTAACCAGTGACCTGTAAGCCAAAGAGAAAATATCTCCCCCAAACACACCCAAAATACAATGTTGATTACAAAGTAATCACAATAAAAATTTCAGTAAAAAATTTAATTAAAGAAAGCATGGGAAGCACCAGTATCAATCCCTAGAGACAGATCAGAAAGATTCTGTTCTGTTAGGAGAGTGTGTTCCCTGGTTAGTCCATTCGGCAGCTCCTATTGGGGGAATAAACCAATTCAGCCAACAAAAGACTCTCCATAGGAATACAAAAGAGAGAACACAATTTAACATTGAGTAAGCGTTCCTATAACACATGCATGGCAGGCCTAGATAGAATTTCACGCATTTATACAGAAAGTAGGAGAAAGAACACTAAATCTCTTATCTGCTGGGATCGTCTCCAGGAACCCCTTGCGAGAGACTTGGAGGTTTATATTGGAAGTAAGTATTCATAGCCCCAAGGGTCAAAAGGCTCATGACCTTCTTTTGCAAAAGCCAAAGCTTGGATCTCTTACTGGACTTATTATGTTTTCAAGGAGACACCCTACGTAAAGAAGCATCATTTTTCCTTTCAGCTTGGTTCTGCTCTGTGATTATGTGGCTCTGTTCCCACTCTCCCGTCTGGGCCTGCCTTCTGGGTGCAAAGGTGAAGAGACACTTCCTTGTGGGTTGCCCTGTAAGGGGACCTCTGAAGGGAGCACTAGAGAGGCAGTCCTTTTATGGGTTGTACGTGCTTCCAGCTGGGCCAAGTTTGGAGTTCTGATTGCTGCTCAAAGATTCAGGCTATTTCCAGCCAACTTTGTGATTTCTTAGGAGTTTGATGTTCTCAAAAGTTTAAGATTTCCATCTATTTGGCTTTAATTAGTTTCTTGTACAAATAATCACAAAAGAATATCTGCCTAGACAAAGTTTTGAACCTGAAGACTGAATTAACAGCCTTTGTACTCTGCCTGTCTACTTCTCTTGCAACAGGAGTGAGGCTTCTTTGAGGTCATCTGATGCTATGGGCTTCAGTGGGAAGACAAAAATCTTAACTTGACTTTGGTATTGCAGAGATTCCTGTTGTCCAGTAAAGATAACCTAAATTAGAAAGTTGCTTAAAAAAAAAAATGACAGGCTGTCACTTTGAAGTCCCTGCTTATAATATCATAAGTTTGGGCCGCAGAAGTAGTTGACATTTTCAGTTCGGAAAGTCTCAGTGATGAACTCTCAGTGAATTTCAAGGGCAGAATACAGGCAAAGAATCTCACTTTGTAAAGTTATTCTCTGCCAATAAGCTAGCTATAATCAGAGTTAATTCTCTCTTGGGAGACTTTATTGAAAGTGTCAGAAGTTGCCAAAGCACATAAGTATTCTAGATCTTTCCTACTGGTACACCCTTGGATGGCATGTGGGGTAACCTTGTGGCCAGGCTGGGATTGGGGTGAGCTGAGTGAAGGGCTCACCTCAAGTACAGAATTTAAAGAGGCACTCATCCCCCTCTGCAGTAATCAAGATAAAGATAAATATTATTTCAATGAGATATTTAAAAAAAATAAAACTGAATGCAAAAAATCCGTGTCAAAGTATCAAAATTTTAGAAGAAGACAAATTCAATATTGCTGACTTTTCTTTTGCTTCGGGCTCCAGTGTGGCTCAGCAAGGCCTTGCTCATAGTTGATAATTTCACCAACTATTTTGCAATTAAAATAATGGGAATTGCCAACTTTCCAGCCTGCAATATTGAATGTTCATCACATTTTGCCACATAGCTTTCAATAAATCACTTCTAGAATCCCACTCTTGTGGGATTGTATCTTAAGATTATATTGGGCTAAAAAGATAGAAAATCCAGAGTAGCTGGACCTTAAAAAAACAAACAAACAGAAATTTATTTCCCTGTCAGGTAAATTTAGGCATGACAAAGTTGGTGTGCTCAGTTCCATTATCACCAAGGACCCAGACTCCTTCTTTCCCATCCTCCATTCTCATCAATGTGTGGCTTTCATATTATGGTTCCAAAAAGCTGCTCTAACTCTTTCTGTCATGTCCACATTCCAGCCAGCAAGGTGGGAAGTGGGAAGAAGGCAAAGTGCACGTTCACATTGTTTCTAAGGAATGTTTCTTTAAACTACGGATGTTCCTGATCCACTGGCCAGAGTCAACAAGGCTACATTCAGCTGTAAGGGAGGCTGAAAAGTATAGTCTTTGTTCTGAGTTGCCATGTGACAGATAAAAATGCTATTACTTTGGAAGAAAGGGAGCTCAGGCACTGGGGACAACACGACGAATTTGGCTGTATCTGCCGCATTAGCTTCATTTGGGTTGCCATAGGAGTGACTTACCACTATGATGGCCAGGTAATCACAGCCACTCTCAAACATTTTGTCACATTGTGCCTTTGACCATGGTTTCCGTTAGTGAGCTCTGATTTAAGTCTACTAAGATCTAATTTTAGCTACGTTATTAAACCTGTGAGGTGAGAAAGATATTTTGAAATGTTAACTGATGTGTCCCTTTCTCCCTCTATATCCTCCTACTCGATCAGCTAGCTACCCGTTTTTCAGAGAAGGGATAAAATAGTAGAATGATAATGCCAAGAATAAAACTCTTTCCTTTTGAACTTCAAAAGCCTATGATTGCTGATAGATTGGGAAAACTATGTCACCAACCAGAGCTGGTGTCTCCCCAGTGGTTCTTCCCCTCCTAAGCATGAATACATTTTCCTGGACTGAGGGGAAAATGAAGAGCAGAGGTGAAGCAGGAAGTTGAGATGCTGGTGTGAGTCCCTAAGAAGGGGTCAAGGATGTTGGGTGAAGAGGTGGGTGGAATAACCTAGATAAATTTAGGATCTAGGAGCAGAGGCATTTGTGTCTCCAATTCCTAGGGAAGAGCTCAGAAAACCTAAAAAAATGATGGCCATGTAATGTGTCTGGGAGGAAGAAATGTCCAGTGTATTTTCGGGGTTCTCCAGGGAAACAGAACCAATATGAGAGTTATTAAAGGAACTGGCTCACCTGATTATGGAGACTAAATTTTGTAACCTGCCATCTGCAAGCTGGAGATCGAGGAAAGCTGGTGGTATAGTTCCAGTCCAAGTCCAAAGCCCTGAGAAGTCAGAGAGGTGAATGTATACTGTAAGTCCTAGTCTGAAGGTAGGAGAAGACTGATGTCCCAGATCAAGCAGCCAAGCAGAGACATGTTTCTCCCTGCTTCTTCTGCCTTTGTTGTTGTTCAGGCCTTCAACAGATTGAATGAGGCCCGCCCACATTGGGAAGGATTATCTACTCTGCTCAGCCCACTGATTCAAATGCTGATCTCTTCCAGAAACACTTTGACAGACCTACCCTGAAATAACATTTAACCAACTGTCTGGGCACCCCATGAGCCATCAAATTCAGGCCAAAGAGTCTGTTTCTATAGTTCAACATTCTATTTTATGTGCAATAAGATGCCATGGGAGAGTTTGATCAGGGAAAGGCAGGTTGTGATGCACATTTAAAAGTGATAACTCTGGTGTTTTCACTTTGAGCATCTTTGAGCACTGCTGGGGAAGACTGTCTACAGGGAGGGCTGAAAATCAAGATGCAACTGGGTAGATGTGACAGGCTACGGAAGTGTTAGGTGGAAGTTTCACCATGTGCAGGGCTGATGGTCATTGGGTGGGCCTGCGAACAGCAGATTTCAGAGGGGTCTTTATTTGTTCTAAGCTTAAATTGCCCTAGTCCCTAAACTGGCTCTGGATCCAACAATAAATGGATGATCTGACTTGTATAGGGTGGTTGTTCTCAAGCTTGAGTGTGCATGTGAGTCTCCTGCAGGGACTATTACAATATAGATTGCTGGACCTCAAATCCAGAGTGGCCAGTTCCATTGCAGAGCCCCAAGAATTTGCATTTCTAATAAGTCCTAAGGTGCTACTGATGCTACTGGTCTGGAGACCACACTTTGAGAACTCCTGCTATTGCAAAAGAGGTGACGATTGGAAGATGGGTCAGGCAGAGAGTGGAGTCTCTTTCATCCAAGGGACCATCTCATGTGGCTCTCTGCAACTCCAAACTGGTCCATGACCACCATCACGCAATAGCACATTTTTACCTGCCCACATGTAATACTGAAGCTTCTTACTCCTCAGAGTCTCAAAAATTAAAGGACTTGCTGGTGGTGACATTACTAGGAGCAGGAGGCCAATGGGACATGGCTAGGGTGCACTTTGCCCCCAGCTAACATTCACTGACTATCCTTATGGGTTGGGCATAGTTCTGGGAGTCATGTGTTTTATTATCCCTTTTATTCCTTAACATGAAGTGGATGATGTTTTATCCCTATTTTACAGATGAGCAAATGGAGACACAAACAGATTTAAATAAATGGTCCGAGGTCTCACAGCAGTTAGGGGAGGTCTGGGCAGACTGTCATTGGCATCAGCCCACTATATCACCACACATCCACTAATGCTCATGCAGCTACTGTCCCTGTACTGCTTCCCCTTCTGTGGGAACAGGAGGAAGAAACTTCTAGGGAAGCTACTGGGGGAGAGGAAGCTGTGAACCTGAGGAAGACACGCAATGTAATCCTACTCCCAGTGTGGTGGAGGGCACACCCTTTCCCCACACCCCATGCCAGGCATCTCAGGGCTCAACCCAAAGCTTAGAGTCTCCAAGTCTGCAAACTTCTTTCCTAATGGAAGGTAGAGAGTGTTTTAAAATGTAAGCTTTATAATCATTCAGTATGTTGAGGTCAACAGATCACCAGATGATGGCCAATGAAGAGAGAGCTGGTTATGGTCACTGATCCCAGGGTGCAGGGCAGGCCATGACATAGGGCCACATGGAGAAGCACCAGGCTCAGTCTCAAGGCAGAGGGAGTGACAGAAGCTATGGTGGCAAGAGCCTCTTTGGTGATTTTTGCGGGAAGAAATGAATGAGGCAAAGTGAAGAGGCTTAGGGTTGGCTAAATTGAATAATTTCAGGGGCTCTGGGGCACAGGGGCTGACCCTAGTGGCCTGGTACCTGGCTCGGGGGTGATTAGCCTCAAGTATGAGAACCTGATAAGGGAGGTGGTGGGTGTGTGGGCTCCAACAGGTTGGTGTGTATATGAAACACACTCATGGGTAAGTCTCAGCATCTCTAATCCCAGGTTAGTCCTGGGATGGGCAGTCCCTCCAGGGTCACCAAGGCCCCAAGATCTCTAGGTATCAAATATAGAAACTGAAAAACACAGTTATTACAGAGACTTCACACAAAGACTGCATGAGGAGCTACTTCTCCACCCAACAAATCCCAGCACTATTTTACCTTCAGGGTCATTTATTTGGAATGAGATTTATAATAAAAAAAAAATAGTAGAACGAGGAGGGCAGTCCACAGTTAGGAATAAGCAAGGGATTGGTCTTTCTTGGGGTAGACTCAGAGGGTCCAAGATTTAAAAGTATACTCTTTTAGTGAGGGTATTAAAGATGGCATCTCGCAAGTGAAGGCAGGACAGGGTGAGAAAAGGTCAGTCTTGCAAGACTATAAAGGGGGCTATCAACATAGAGAATAATCTATCCATAGCTCTGAGTCAGACTACGCAAAGTCATGGGAGTTTCTTTGTTTCCCTCTAATTTCCAAGTTTTCTGAATTGACCTACGTGTCAAAAAGTACCTAGGAATCTCCCTAAAATTGCTGGGCCTTGCCCCTGGAGAAAACCACTGCTCCCCATCAGAATCCCCTGGAGCGCTTACTAACACACATTTCTGGGTCCCACATTCAGAATTTCTGATTCAGGAAGTCTGGGATGGGCCCCAGGTGGTTTTGGCACAGGTTTTCTGAAGCCCACACTTTGAGAAACAGCCCTAGGATTTGGTAAATTCTGGTGTGAGCATTCTAAGAGTGGGGCTGCAGTGATATAGAGAAATGAGAGAAAGTCACTGGTCCTGGTTGGGAGATGGGGTGGGGGAGCGGGGCATGGCATGGCAGGGACAGCAAGGTATTTTAGAAGAATGGGGATCCATCTTTCACACAAGTTCCTTCCTCCTCTAGCCCACCTGGAGATCCCTCTTCCATTGCTCACCTAACAGATCCTCTTACTTGTTTTATCAAGGCAAGATGGTGTTTTCTGAAAGAGAAGGTACCATATCACTTGTCCAGCTCCTCTCCCTCGTCCATGTTGAATGTTGGAGGACTCTCTCCTCTGGTGAGTCCCACAGTTACCTCCCACGTGCACCTTCATCTAACTGTGTTCCCCCACCAACTTGACCTTTGATCTGCTGCAGCATTTCCTCAGATGGATGGACAGCTCCCCACTCCCTTGTAAGGAGGGATGATGATCTTCTTTAATATTTTATATTTTATAAGTTTGATTAGACTCTGGGGTGGAATAAGTATTCCTTTCTCAATGTAAAGATTGCCAGGATATCACATCCTAAGACATTATTCTATCAATACCTCTGCTCAGTTAACACTTCAGCAGGAACTTCAGAGAGTCAGATGGGAGAGGGAGAAACAGACAGGAGAAGCTGTTGGCAGCCAAGGAGCCCAGAGAGAGAAGGGGTGAGGGAGGATATGGGAGGATAGCAATGCCGGGCTTGGCCTACTTTGCAGTTCTGTGGAGGACTGGCCTGGACTTGCCCCTCCAAATCCATCTGGGAGCGCCCTTGGTTCAAATGTCTCATGCTGTTGAATGTGCCCTTTATCCTGCATTTTCTGATATAGGTCTTATTTCATGTGATGTTGTTTTCAAAAGAGGCATCTCACGGAAGGTAGAATTCAAGAGGTCTGCCACCAAATAAGGGACATCCCACCCTGATGTGTAGCTCACATCCCTTCTATTCTCCATACCTCTAACTTCACTAGGATATGTATTGATTTTTCCCACTCCTATTGTCCTGCAAATAGCCACCCTTTGGCCACCCCTTGGGCACAGTCTTTATTAAAGGGAGCTTGTCCTCAGGTGGAACTTTCCCCTCCATTCCTGGGATGCCTGGCCTTGTGAGGAAGGACACATCCGGAAGAAGACAAGGGTGCCCCCCACCCACTGTATGGGCCTAGCCTAGCGGTGCCAGTCACCCCAGTCTAAAAATAATATCTTAACAAAATATCATTTTATTCTCTTTTGGGGCTTGTCACAAAGCTTACCAGATCATCTGGCTTGAAAGCTTGAAAGAAATAGTACCATAGATATAAAGAATGTCCCCAAACTTTGAGCCTTTCTGCTGTTAAAGCACCCCAGACTAGGCCTAGCCCCAGGACCCAGTGTTGTGGAAACATGCATGTAAATCCAGGACTACAAAGTTTCAATATCCAAGGTATAAGGGTGACCTCTCTGTGGGAAATGTACTCTTTCAAGAAAACTTAGTTCCTCTTGCTTCAAAAGTTGCTTGGAAAAATTCAGGCAATGATGAAAGCCAGCATCAACTTTAAACTGCAGCATGCTCCCAGCTTTTTCACATTTGTCACGTCAGCGAAAAGCTTCCAGGCAAATTTTTTAGAAGAAGGGGATGGAGGGAAACTAACAGCTTTGTCTTGGTCCTGTGATCTATAAATGCAAATAATGAATTGGAGTTGATTTCTGGTGCTGGAGGAGTTGAGTGACACAGGCACTAAATGGAAAACCCACCCTCTAAGAGTTTCTGTAGCCTGGACAAATGCCTAATTTAGTCTCAGATAGCTGGACTAGCAAACTCAGGGTCCGGGGGCAGGGGGTGGGGTGGGGGGGTGGGGTGTTGCTCAAGGAATCTGAATTTCAAAGGACAGGCCTGCCCCGCAGAGATATCACCCAGAACAATGAGGATTTAATTAAGGTTTAGAATCCTGATTTGTTCACTAGGGGCTGAGAGGAAGCCTCCAGGTAAGATTTTATTTGGAAATAGATTATTGACCAACGGCAGGGGAAGGGGGGCCTATTTGCATATATTACTATTCATGACCTCAGGACTAAAGGAATCAGAATGACAGCAGGCAATATCTCTGTCAACCTGCTGTTTCTGGAGAGAAAGGCAGTTGGTAGGTGGATAAATAGACATTTCTTTGTGCTGCCTTTTTCTCCTGGACCTGATGTTCTATCTAACCTAAACGTGAGAAATACTTCTCTGAGGAAAAGGGAAGGCTTTGATGAGATTAATTAACCTGAATACCAAAGATCCATTTATGGCATCTGGATGTGGAGCCCGTAAGCAGACCCTGCTCCAAGGGGAGAAGCTTGAGGTTCCAGGAAGGTGAAGAGTGGCCCAGGAAGGTCATGTAGACTCCTCTGCAGGAGTCAGGTACTCTGGGTTTACATTTGACCAGGAAGGGAAGGAGTCTGGGGAATTCCCAGCACATCCCAGCCAGAGATGCAACACCAGGATTCCCAGCTCACCCAGACGAATGGGGTACCAGGTGGAGCTTTCTAGGTGAGGCTTTCTGGAATTGATGGATTCATGAAAGATGTCATTAAAGATAGGGGTATGGGAGAGGTACAACTTGGTAGGATGGCGGGAATGCCTTTCTTCAGGGACCTTAGTCTCCCCTCTTGGCATTTCTTTCCCATTCCAATGACACTGCCTTCCCAGATGTCACACCCCCTCCTCCACCCAAACACAAAAAAATTTCCTTCTGAATTTGCTCTTAGGAAAGCCTCTAATACCAAGAATTCAAACTTTGGGAGAATATTCATTTAGATATTATCTTCCTACTTCCCCCTTTTTTTTACATATGGATATCAGGTTTTCCTGCATTATTGTTAAAAAGACTATCCTTTCTCCATCCGTTTGCCTTTGCTCCTCTGTCAAAGATTAATTGACTATATTTGTGATATCAATTTCGTGGCTCTCAGTTTTGTTCCACTGTTCAATCAGTCCATTCTTTCACCAATATCATGTTGTCTTGATTACTGTAGTTTTAGAGTAAGTTTGAAGTCAGGTAACGTTAGTCCTCTGGCTTTCTTTTATTTTTAATATTGTGTTGGCTATTCTGGGCCTTTTACCTCTCCATATTAACTTTGGACTCATGTTCTCAACATCCACAAAATAACTGGCTAGAATTCTGATAGTGATTTCATTAAATGTATAGATCATGTTAGGAAGATCTGACATCTTAACAATATTGAGTCTTCCTATCCATGAATATGGATACCTTTCCATGCATTTTGATCTTTTTAAAATTTCTTTCACCAGAGATTTGTAGTTTTCCTCTTATAGATTACATAAATATCTTATTAGATTTAGGCCTATTTCATTTTTAGTTAATGTTAATATAAACGGCAATGTGTTCTTTTTATAAGACTATTTTCCTAAAATAGTTTTAAGTTCACAGTAAAATTGAGAGGAAGGTGCAGAGATTTCCCGTATACCTCTTACCCTTATAGATTCATCAACTCCTCCATTATCAACATTCCTTACTAGAGTGCTATATTTGTTACAGCTGATGAATCTACATTGACACACCATGATTACCTAGTGTCCATAGTTTATACTGTAGTTCACTCTTCATGGTGTACATTTTATGGATTTGCACAAATGTATGATGATAAATATCCATCATTAGGCTGTCATACAGAGAATTTCTACTGCTCTAAAAATCCTCAGTGTTCTACCTATTCATCCCTCCCACTCTCCCACACAAATTCCTGGCAAACATTGATCTTTTCACTATTACCAGAATGTCATAGAGTTAGGGTCATGCAGCATGTAGCCTTTTTAGATTGGCTTCTTTCACTAACTAATATACATTTAAGGGACCTTCATGCCTTTTCACAGCTCATAGTGCTGAGTAAGATTTCATTGTCTGGATGTAGCACAGTCTATTTATTCATTCACCTACTGAAGGACATCTTGTTCACTCCCAGGTTTTGGCAATTATGAATAAAGCTGTTCAAAATATCCTTGTGTAGGTTTTTGTGTGGACATAAGTTTCAGCTTTTTTTTGGTAAATACTGAGGAATGCTATTGCATTTTGTTTAATTTTATAAGAAACTGCCAAATTGTCTTCCAAAATATCTGTACCATATTGCATTTCCACTAGCAATGAATCAGAATTCCTGTTACTCCATATCCTCACCAGAATTTGGTGTTATCAATGTTTTGGACTTCCACCATCCTAATTTAAGTGTGTAGTGGTATCTTATTGCTGTTTTAATTTTTATTTTCTTGATGACATATGATCTTTGCATATGTTTATTTGCCAACTGTTTATCTTCTTTGATGAGACATCTGTTAAGGTTTTCTGCCCAATTTTTGTTTGTTTACTCATTGTTGAATTTTAAGAGTTCTTTGCATATTTGGAAAGCAGTACTTTATCAGATGTATCTTTTGTAAACATTTTCTATTAGTCTGTGGCTTGCCTTCTTGTTCTCTTGACATTTTCTTTTTAATTTAACAAAATCCAGCTTATCACTTCTTCCTTTCATGGATCTTGCTTTTACTATTGTATCTTAAAAAGACATTTCTATACACAAGGTCATATAGTTTTTCTAGGAGTTTTATAGTTTTGAATTTTCCATTTAGGTATGGGATTTTGAGTTAATATTTTGTAAAATGACTATAAATGTCTGTGTCTAGATTTTTTTTTACCTGTGAATATTCAGTTGTTCCAGCGCCATTTGTGGAAAGACTACCTTGCTCTATTCTACTGCCTTTGCACTTTTGTCAAAGATCAGTTGACTATGGATTTCTTTCTGCCTTCTGTATTCTGTTCCATTGATCTATTTGTCTATTCTTTCACCAATTCCACATTGTCTTGATTACTGTAGCTTTATAGTAAGTATTGAAGTCAGGTAGTGTCCTTCTTCCAATTTTGTTCTCCTTCAATGTTGTATTGTCTGTTCCCTCTCCATATAAACTTTAGGGGCAGTTCCTCAATATCCACAAAGTAATTTTCTAGGATTTTGATTGAGGTTTTTGCATTGAATCTATAGATCAAATTGGGAAGAACTGATATCTTGATAGTATTGACTTTCTATCCATGAACATGGGATATCTCTTCATTTATAAGATAGCTCTCCATTTATTAGATATCTCTCCATTTATTTCTACTTTGAAATTGTTCGTCAGAGTTTTGTAGTTTCCCTCATATAGATTTTATACACGTTTTGTTAGATTTATACAGAAGTATTTTATTTTGGCGGATGCTAATATAAATGGTATTGGGTTTTAAATTTCAAATTGTACTTGCTTGTTGCTGGTATATAGGAAAGCAATTGGCTTTTGTATGTTGACCTTGTATCTTACAAGCTTGTTACGATCTTTCACTAGTACTAGAGGTATTTTGTCAATTCTTTCAGATACTCTATTTAGACAATCATGTCAACATGTGTAAAAAGTCTGAGGAAAAATCTGATGTAATTCTTATCTTTGTTCCTCTATAGGTAGAATGTCTCCCCCACCCTAACCCTGGCTTCTTTCAAGATTATCTCTTTGTCTTTGTTTCTCTACAGCCTGAATATCCTATGCCTAGGAATAGATTCCTTGGTATTTATCTTGATTGGTGTTCTCTACCGTTTGTATCCATAGTTTGGTTTCTGAAATTAATTTTTGAAAATTCTCCACCTTTATTACTTCAAATATTTCTTCTGTTAATTCTTTTTTTCCTCTTCTTCTGGTATTCTCAAAAAATATAATCATAATTTGTAATTGCCCCACAGTTGTTGCATATTATGTTCTTTTTGTTTTAATTATTTTTTTTCTTTCTGCATTTCAGTTTTGGAAATTTCTATTGACATAGCTTAAAGCTCACCTATTCTTTCCTTTGCTGTGTCCAGTGTACAAATGAGCCCATCAAAAGCATTCTTGATTTCTGTGACTGTGTTTTTGATTTCTAGCATTTACTTTTGGATTTATTTCTCTTTCTTTACATTAACCATCTGTGCTTGCATGTTGTCCACTTTGTTCCATAGCATTTTATTCAGTTATTTTAAATTGTTGATGTGATAATTCCAAAATTAGTGTCATATCTAAATCTGGTTCTGATGTTTGTTTTGTCTCTTAGACTTAAAAAAAAAATCTTTTAGCATGTTTGTAATTTTATTTTGAAAACCAGACATGATGTATTGGCTATAGAAACTGAGGCAAAGGTCTTTAATGTAAAACTTTATGTTTATCTGGCTAGGAGTTATTTTTTGCTTAATGTAGTTTACCTGTAGTTACCCAAGTCTTCAATTTCCTCTAGTGTTCTTGTTTTGCATTTCATTCTGTTGCCGTGGAGTCTTCCTAGAGACTCCTTAAATAGGGCCTTAGCCTTATATGAGACTCCTTCTTAAATAGAGCCTTAGCCTTATATTTCTTCCAGCTGTAATTTCCTGTTAATATGCAAGAGGCTGTCACTTTGGTGGTAAGATGTGGTAGGTCCTATGATTAGGACTCAGTCTTTTAGAACATGTGTCCTTGGGCTGTGGCCTCACAAGTGCTTTTCAGCTTTTTATTCTGTCTGAGGTGAGACAAGAAGGTTCTAAGGGCTGGAGTTGGATATTTCTGTTCCCCACATTTAATAATTCTCTAGTAAAGTAGTTTCCTTTAAGGGAAATCTTTTGTTAAGGAGAGATCTCTCCAGGTATGTTCAGCAATGGTTAGTTTTCCTCTTCTCTGAGAACCTGGTGAGGCTTTTAGAGGTAAAATTCATGAAAGTGTAGGCACCAACACCTCTCCTCCAACCCTAGTCACCAAAGGCTCCCAGTCACCAAAGGCCCCAATCCCTCACTCAGCCTCAAGCAATTAGTCAATTACCATTTAAGTTTTCCTCTCCATTAGTTACTTGCTCCCGTGGCGTCTGCTTCCAGTAAGCTATACTTCTCTGTCAAGCTATAATCTGTATTTACCTCTCCAGTTTGGGGGCAAGAATTTGCTCTGTAGTCCCAATTCTTCTCTGATAGATGTCAGAAGAGTTGTGGATTTTCAGTTTACTCAATTTTTTTCTTGTTGTGGGGTGGGAGTGCTGACTTCTAAATTCTTTCCATGTTGGGACAGAAACCAGAAGTCTAGTTAACTTTTATATAAGACATGAGATTAAGTTAATGTTCATTTTGTTGCTTATGGCTGTCCAATTTTTAAGTACCATGTGTTGAAACACTACCCTCTCTCCACTGAATTGCTTTTACATCTTTTAAAAAATCAAATGGCCTTCTGAGGATGCCTACATGACCACTTCCTGAAAAATTCTGGAGTGCTGAGTCTCCAATGAACTTCTTTGGTAGGCAACATTTCAAATGAATAAGACAACATATTAATATATTGATTTGAAAATTTGGGATTTAGGTTGGGAAGATGAAGTCAATAAGACTCAACACAAGATGAATGAGATCAACCACATGGGGTGACAGCTTTTTGCTAGGATTATTAGGGAGATGTCCATATTTTCATAAGGAAGGACAGAGTGCATCCTAAATTTAAGTGCAAAACACAATTCAATTAACGTGGCTGTGATGATTAATTTCATGTATCAGCCTGGTTGGCCATGGCACCTAGATTTTGGTCAAATATCAGTCTAAATGCTGCCATAAAGACATTATTTTTTAAAGATGAGATTAACATTTAAATCAGCAGAGTTTGAGTAAAGCAGATTACCCTTTAAAATGGGGGTAGGCCTCTTCAATCAGTTAAGTCTGAAGAGAAAAAACAGACTTCCCCTGAGGAAGAGGGAATTCTGCTTCCAGATGCCTTAAGACTTGAGCTACATGTCAATTCTTCCTTGGGCCTACAGCTTGCTGCTTGCTTTGTAAATTTCAGACTTGCCACTCTCCACAATTACATGAGTCAATTCCTTAAAATAATCAATCTATCTATATATCCTATTGGTTTTCCCTAGAGAATCCTGACTAACATGGAGATGAAGGTGTAGCCTTAAGAAAACATGCCTGGAATGCAGAGACTGAAAGAGAACTGACTGTTGCAGTTCATGTGTGTGGTCACAGCCTAACATTCTATTGTATCATCCAATGCAAAGGGTGGGGTTTTCTGGGCACATACCCTGAAGGAAGCCAAAGAATGTGCCAGTGTGTCTCTGCCTAGGGGGAAGGAGGCTGGTTCTAGTACCATCTCTCCAGGATAATACTTCTCTCATGACTAGTAAGCTACCAGAGGACCTGGTATAAATGGAAAAATCACTGGAGATCCTCCCACACTTTGCTCTGATTCATTACACGTCAACTTGGTTTCCTGAGAGTATTTGCCAATGGTGAGAGCTATGCCTTTAGATATTACTTGTAGACTCAGTTAGCAACCTGGTAATCTTATTAATTTCTTAGCCTTTTTTGACTCTGTTTAGCAATGTCTTCTTATGTCAGGTTCCCCAGAGTAGATCTTTGGAGGTGGATTTGTGTGCAAACCATTTTCAAGGAAGGGTTCTCAGGGAGAGCAGTAAGAGAGTAGGGGCAGCAAAATCAGGAAGGGGAGGAAGCCAGAGAAGATGCACTTTTAGGCACTGAAAGTGTAGCTTCAGCCTAATCTTGTAGGGAACCCTGGAATGTAGGTTATGCCTCACAGTCTTCCAACCCACAGCAAGGGAGCTGAGCTCTCATTGCTTGCGTAGCCTTCATTCAATGGTGAGAAGTGCCTGGGCCCTCTTAGGTACTTCTAGCTCTCTATGTGCTGTAGGTTGGAACAAAGGAATCTGAGGTCAGTCCCACCAAGAAGAGCTGTAGCTGTTGGCGGTTGAAGCAAAAGCACACACTCAAGTCGGGTGGGGGTGCCCTCCAAAATGGATCCAGTGAGATCAGACAGAGCACTGACATTATGCTCTACCAAGTCATTCTCCAGAGTTGACTGGCCAGGTTCGACGTGTGACCTTACAATGAACCCTGTGAATTCTCACTTGCAGACCTGAGGAGATAGGATCTGTTGGAGTAGACATGACATCTGCTCTTCTTCCTTTTTCATCCATGCTACACTGTCCTAAGGAGTTACCATCATTCTGGACAATACTAACAGAAACAGAATCAGCAACTTCTCACATATAATGTTGAGAAATGATGGCAGGCAGACTTTTTGTCATTTGAACATTAATATACTTGACTCATTATTTGGGGGGGTGGGCAATGACTGGGTACCTGAGCACTCTGGTCATGGTGGGTAAGCAGACAGACACAGTTCCTGACTTTTTGGGGCCAACAGTCTAGAGCTCTGTGCTCCAATGTTCTGCTATGAGCCGCAGACAGCTACTTCAATCCAAATCAATTAAAAGTAGATAAAATGTAAAAACCAGTGCCTCAGTCATACCAGCCACATTGCAAATACTCAATAGACACATAAAGCTGGTGGCCACTCTATTAGACAGTGCAGACATAGACCAGCACTGATCAATGGTCATAAGCATCAAGATGCCCCTTATTCTTACATGGCCTTTGAAGTCTCACAGAAGATGTTCACACCCATAATTACATCCAGCCTGATGACATCCCCGGGGGTAGTTTGGAAGGGCTTGCTGTTTCCACATAATGGATTCACTCAATAGATATTAGAACTGAAGTCCAGCATGTGACACTCACAGTGGGTACGTGGCAGTGGTATGTGACCTCACTCACAGGTATGCTGATTCCGGGCAGAGAACTTCCTGGCTGCAGCAGCATCTCATAGAAGTCACAAATTCTCCACAGATTCCCTGAGGCACTGCAGCCTTGAGGGCTGACATGATATCAGGCACTTCTCTAAGAAATCATCTTGAGGGGGCACTTGAGACCTGAAAGTATTATACTGTCTCCAACAAAGTGCAGTATACCTTTTTCTTTCTGTCCTCATATTTTCTGCATTTTCTTTTTACCAGGAAGTTAAGTCCAGGATTTAAGTCCAAATTTACTAGGGTTAAGTCCAGAAACCAACATGTTAATGCATGTTAATGTAATAATAATAATAATAATAATAATAATAATAATAATAACAGAAGCAGCAGCAGCAGAAAGCATGTGTGGAGAATTTACTAGTCCCCAGACATTGCTCCAACCACTTTACATACAGTAATTCAGTTCACCTTCACAACAGCCCCGTGATGCAGGTTCTGTAATTATCCCCAATATACAGAAGAAGAAAATAAAGCCCAGAGAGGGTAAACAACTTGCTTAACATCCCATAGAGGGCAAGCAGTAGACACAGTATTTGAACGCAGGCCATCTGTTCAAACACAGAAACCACTGGGCATACTGCCTCTTAGCCACGGTGGCGTATTTCCATTCGTAGTGCTCTCACATTGCTTAATACAAATGCAGTGTGTGTGTTGAGCCCTAAAATACAATTGTTTTTAGAGGTGAAGGGTCATAATGACTCACTAGACTGATATATTTTCCAAGGCCTTTTGAAAAATGTTCTTTACATAATAGGCTTCTACAATTGGTATATTCTTTTTAGTTCTCATAAGTGTTCATAAATAGTCCATGGTGCCTAAATGGATATAAATCAGTTTTTAAGTTTCTGGATCTTCTATTGTCAACATTGACCCCCTCCCGGAGTATCAGCCAGGACTCATGGCAGAGAGAGGAACCCTCTAGCTCGCTTAAGCAGAAATGGATTTGGTACCAGAACCTAGATGCTTACATGGCTGTTAGGGCTCTACGTGGAAGTCCCAACAACTCTCGGCTCCCAAACTCATGTTTGTAGCTTCTGCTGTGAGTAGGAGCTTTGCCCCTGGGGCAGCAGAAAGTGAAGGATCAGAATGCTGGCCCCTGCAGCAACCAAGAAAACTGAAGGGAGCTGCCCAAACAGGTTGCTGGTAACAAGATCGGCCAAGATCCATATCCCAGATGGGTGCTTCACACCTGCCTCTCTTTCTATTCTTCTCAATTTCCAATTCAAGTCTGGCATGAATGCATCAAATTGACAAATCCTAGTGGAAATGCAATAATTGAAAATACAACTTTTATCTCTCTGTCCTTTGCTCCATGGGTTGGCACACCTCCAGGAAGCTGGAATGGAGGCTGAGAGAGCTGGTCTGTGATATTCACTGCAGTCCTTCTCTTGGGCACCTTAACATCCACATCCATCATCCCTTCTGTGGCGAACTTCCTACCAAGAGTAGTAACATGCTTCCCTCACATAATGTGACTGTTCATGTAGAAATGTGCTCATCCTTTCCTCAAAAGAAAGGGCCCCAAAGTCTTGACAGTCTTTGGCATCTGGCAATGCTCTCTCCTTCTTTCACTTAATTTCAATTCTATTTTAATTTCACAGAACCCAAATATCAAAATATACAGTTAACAACTGACAATATACTCTATGTAAAATAGCAGAGGAAAGAGTGAAGGAAAAAGGCAAGTTGGTTAGTATGTATACAGTTTGTTAGTTCATATCTATCAAAGAAACAAATAAAACCTACATAGTATTTACTATAACATTCATCTTTATAATGGGCCAGAAGGTCACAGTTGGTATGCACAGATTCCTCTATTGTCTATTCAACTGTTTTTTGCTGTCAATCAGTTTATTGGGATTCTTTACCTGTAGATGGAAACATTTATGTGTGAGGGGTCTGAGATCTGGTGGATTTTTATGACTCTCTTGCAAATGGTCTTTAGGAGTAGTAGTGAGGGGTGCCTAGGTGGCTCAGTTATTAAGTGACTGCCTTTGGCTCAGGTCATGATCCTGGAGTCCTGGGTTTAAGCCCCACATCATGAGTCCTGCTCAGTGGGAGGCCTGCTTCTCCCTCTCTCACTCCCCTTGCTTGTATTCCCTCTCTAGTTGTGTTTCACTAAAAAAAAAAAAAAATTATTTGTCTGACAGAGAGAGAGATCACAAGTAGGCAGAGAGAGCAGAGGAAGCAGGTTCCCTGCTGAGCAGATAGCCCGATGTGGGCCTCAATCCCAGGACCCTGAGATTATGACCTGAGCCGAAGGCAGAGGCTTTAAACCACTGAGCCACCCAGGCGCCCAATAAATAAAATCTTTAAAAAAAATAGTAGTAGTGAGGTTTGCTGTTCCATTTACAGTATTCTGGCTCTATTTATCGATGATTCAAGACACATCTTACCACCCTTGGCACAGCAATGAAGCTCAGAGAGGGCTCTTTCACCTGATACTGGGAGTCTCCCATAGACCATTCCACTGGCTCCTTCTGGGTGCTGAGCAACAGAGTAAGACCAGTGAATTCCATGGGAAAAGCCACAGGCTATCTTCTTTTGGTGTGAACTGAAATTTCTTGGTCAGAAGCAGAAGTTGAGTGGACTACCAGATGAAACATAATTCAATAAGCCCACTGATGATGTCTTTGGAAAAAGTAAAGTAGGGTTGGAAAAGCAAGTTCATATTTTGAAAGCATTTTAATGAGGAAGAAACATTACTTCCTCCATCATGAAAGGGGTCTAATCAGCTTGTTGCCAGGTAACTGGCTGTTCCTCCCAGGAATGGGTGACTGGAGAAAGGCTGAATGGGACCCACAGAATGGGCCATGCTACCGACCTCTGCTGAAGGTTTTTTTGATGAATATCACAGGAGACAAGAGTCTCCACGCTCTGGAACCCTTCTGAGGGTTCCATCTACAAGTATTTATCCCCCAAATCCTTTGTCAGTATTTCTCTTATTTTGAGCTTTTCATGTCCTTGACCATCTGGCTAAGCATTCATATTCTGCTTACAAAGTCGTGTAGATCTGTATATCCAGCCACCTTTCCTTTCAGGCAAAGTGTAAACCAAATGTACCACTTAGCACTCTGCCCTTGAGACAATTTCTGTTCCCCATTGTGCTTCAGGGCCATCTCTAACTGGGGATATAATGCTATAGTGGTCCCCCTTTGCCCAGAATCCACACATCATGTAGAACTAGCTGGAGACTAAGGTTGAGTTTTCCTCTTCAGTCTTCTGGTCCTATGTGATACCACGTGAGGCCGTAGGTGTAGGGTGACAGGGGCAAGGATACTGCAGGACAAGATGCTATGGGGTAAGATGCCATTTGTGAATGAAAATTACTTATACTTTCAGGACTATGTCAGGTCCAATTTGGATATTCCACTGCTACTGATGACAATGTACTTTTGGACATGACTGATTGCTGGATTCATAGGTCAAAGCCAGTTCATGATGTGCAGTTGGACTTTCATGTGCAATCAGACTGTAAAAGATACTAGCAGGAAGTCAAAAGCTGCTTCTCAAAAGGACAGATGTGACTTTATTCTAAACCTGAGAGACCTGTGATATTTTCCTCCACCAGGTCTTGCTACAGATTCAATGCAACAGTGTTCTATTGCAGACTTTCTGAGATACGATATCATAAGTCCCAATAAGTTGTTTGTTCTGTGGCACTAACCAGCTGGAAAATATTTCTCTTCCCCACCTGAAACAGGCAACCTTGTGGTTACTCAATACCTAAGTTGGATTAGTTCAACTATATTTGGAATAAGTTATCTTCATAATAGAAAGATTCTCACCAAACTTTGTACTCCTTTATTAGTGATGGGATGCGAAGCACAGAATTTGTATTTCATATCATAGGGGATCCTATCATGCTCCAGAATGCTCTACCATACTTCTGAAACTTGATTAAACCACCATATCCTAACATTCTTATGGAGCGTATCTAGGTACCTGCTATTTCCTGCTGTCCTGCTGTCAATGTAGTGGATCAGTGGTGACGTGCTCTGCAGATTAAATATGACACCGAGGCACAGAAGGGATAGAGTTCTGAGTTCTGAGTAAGGCAGTGAAAGTGTATTGTTATCTCTGCTAGGTGAAATAAAAATGGTTTTGGTATTCTCTCCTCATAGTAAAAGAAAGAAGGTTTGTTTTGTTTTGGGGTTTTGTTTTTTTTTTTGATCAATAATAGCTATATACCAGGTTCTCACAGTTAAATTGGTTTGCTCCAATAGTCTATATCTAGGATAGCATCTGCGATTAGAATCCCTGTTTGATTTTACAATGGCCCACTTTTGTTCTCCAAGGCATATATCTCTCTTCTACTCAGGCCAACAGTGATTTGAAAGGGAGGACGGTAGGAATCCTGGCTCCTGCATCTTCCAAGCGCTAATCTTCTTTGAAACTTCCCCTTGGGGGATATCTTCCCTTCGATTAATTATTTTAGTTAGAGGACAGATAGTTTCATAGCCTTCCACCTCGGTCTTCCTGCTGTAATAAACCTGAGTCCTCAGGTCAGAGACATAATGTCTATTTCAAATACACAACCCAGGCACTAGAATGATAGCTACAGATGACTTCAGGAATGCATTAAGGAACTCAGTAGAACACACTTGATCCAAAATATTTTATCGGGTCAACTTTGTAAGTTCCTGTCTATCTGGAAAACCACAGGAACATTCCTGGCCCCCAGGCATCTACATTAGCCTAGAGCCAGAATTCAATGATAGGATAGTTAACTTCATAATGGCCAGAGGCCCCTTTTCGAGATAGCCAAAGGGAAGAGGAACACTGTGCACTCACAGTGCTGTTTCAGCATCTTTCTTCAAAGGTAGCACATTCTTCTTTTGTGTCTCTGAACTGCCCTGGGAATGGGTAGGAGGCCAGGATTCCCTAATAGTGATGCAAGCCCTCAGTATCAGTCAGATGGCCTCTCACCATCAGGCCACAAAGTTTTGTTGGCTTGTTTCTTTGTGAGTTGGTTAATTGGGTGTTTTTTGTTTGGTTGGTTGGTAATGTGAATCAAGTAGGACCTTGGTTGGGGTGCCTAGAACCATTTTAGCTTTAGAGACTTCAGGCTCACAGTTCTTCTGCAAACATTTTGGGATACAATTTGGGGTTGGTTAATTGGTTTTTTTTTGTTTGTTTAGTTGTTTGGTTGGTAATGTGAATCAAATAGGATCTTGGTGGGGTGCCTAAAACTGTTTTAGCTTTACAGACCTTAGGATCACAGCCCCTCTACAAACATTTTGGGGTAAAATTCATCAATATGGGAACACCTATTTGAGGTTTCAGATTCTTGAATAGCCAGGGATGAGGAAGATTCTGCTTGCTTGTTTAATTGACAAAAGTGTAGGGAGGCATTAAGTGAAGACACCAGAAATTCAAGCTATATTTAAAAGAAGCATACAAACACAAGGGATAAGGCTATTGGGGTAAATTTATTGACTAGCTCATCTGCCTCCTAACAATGTCCCCAGGATGGCCCCGAGAAATACATCCGTGACAGCCCACTGTGGGCTTGGGGGAAGGGCAGGTTGCTGCTTCTGAAGTGGGCTCAGCGGTTTCGATGGGGAGGATGGGACTGCCAAGGAAGAGGCCCCGTAGCAGAACTTAAGCACCAGAGGCAAGGTGCTGTGACTCCCAGTGACTCCTACGAAGTCAGCTGGGCCTGAGGGTATTCAGAGCAACTTACCTACCCTCATCTTTGGCAAGGGATCATCTCTCATGGGATCTCTCTGTGCTTCATAAATTTCCAGAGACAATAATGTCACCTGTAATTTATTTCCATATCAAAATGAAAATGACCTCAATCTCTGGTCTGTCTTTTCCACTGATAAACATTGTACAATACAAGGCTGAAGTTTCCTTAGGCAGAGCTTTGCAAACTTTTATGTGCATTCGAATCACATGGGATCTCATAAAAATGCAGATTGTGACTCAGTAGTGAAGCCTGAGATACTGCACATCTCATCAACCCCCCAGGCGATGCTGCTGCTGCTGGTTCATGGCTCCCATGTTGGGGGAGGGCTGAGTGGTGGGTCTTGCTTCCCCTTCCCACTCCTGCTGAGCTACTCTGTTATAACCAGAGCTGCTTCCCTTTTTAAAAAACGTCTTACATTAGATTTTGTTTGAAAAAGAAATAGTTCTAATTTAAAACAGATCTAATTTTTAAAAACACCTGGTCTAAATATTCATAACAGAATTTTGATAAAAACAAAAACAGATGATCAAGTAATTCCAGTTCCCATTGTTAAGCAAACGGTAAAGAGTTTAACTTTGGGAATTCCTTACAGCTATAACTTTCGCTTACTCAAGAAATAACATTTGTAAGGCTATTCTGTGCCAAACACTATGAAGGCTGATCCTGTCTAGTACCTGCTTTTGCAAAGTGAAATTCTCCATCTTTGATGCTCCTGACCCGGGAACCACATCCCTCTGAAATTGCAGTTACTTTTGGTACATCTCGACCTACTTTCCCTGGACTGGCATCGAGGTTTGGTAATTCATATGGGTGCAGTTATGCTGATTTGGTTTTTTACTTCAGTCTCCTGCTATAGAGGGAGACTATCACTGCCCAAGGCCTGGTGGGCCAACATTAAAGATGGGGCTTGCAAAGGCCCCTTTTGAAAAGGGAACGCATTTCTGTAGGTGATTTTGAGAGAATATGAGCGAAGGCAGGAGAAAACATCTTTCAAATAGACCTATCACCTATGCATCTGCTGTGCTTCTAAATTTTGATAAATGCCAATGACTTTCAGTTCCAGAGAGACAGAATATTTATTGCTGGTTCATCTTCCGTTGGTTACAATTCCTAACACATTAACGTTGTGTCTTCTCACCTATTAAAATTCTTTTCAAGTCACACCCAGGGCTCCATTTAAATGTCACCTTCTCTGTGATGTCATTTTTGACAACCCTGTTGTTGTCAGAAATAATTGATCTTTACACTGCCCTCTTATGTTGCTATGCAGAAGTTCCCAATATATTTCACTTATTTATAACAGGTATATATTTTTGAAGTGGTTTTTTAAAAAAATTATTTATTTGAGAGAGAGAGAGACAGAGATAGTGATGGTGAACACAATTAGGGAGGAGAGGGAGAAGCAGTCTCCCCTCTGAGCAGGGAGCCTGATACAGGGCTCGATCCCAGGACCCTAGTGAGCCCAAGGCAAATGCTTAACTGACTGAGCCATCCAGGTGCCCTGAAGTAATTTTTATAAGGATATTAGAGCATAGTCTTTAAGATGGACAGATTTAGTTAATACCTGTCCATCCTACCTGATAAAGTATATGTTATTAGATTACATATTCATTTTAACTGGTGTGCTATAGGTCTTTTATCATAACCCTTACGTAGTCAGTCTTATGGATATACTATTCTTTCTCACAGGTTGTAGGCATGGAAGAAAGAAGATTTATTCTTCACACTAAGCCTAATATTACTCATTGTATCTACAAGCCATTGATCAATTCTGTAAAACCCCCAATACTGTAAGTGAAATTTTGTGCATATGCAATTGTGAACGCAATTTTCTGAGGAAAGGGTCCGTAGCTTTCTTTAATTCTCAGAAGAGTCCAAGAACCTACAGAAGAGTCCGAGAACCTTAATAACCATTGGCCTCAGGAATCTCATGGTGAGTCAGTCTATGAAGCCAACATCTGTTTGTAATAGACATATGTTTGTAGTATTCACCGTTCACTTATTTGTAGGTTTTTAGATCTGGATTTTTTTGGTGTTAGTCGTACTTGAAATGGGACTCACGTATATAGCAACTCAATTATTCTGTGCTCTGGGATATTATTGCTACTTCCTTCCCTGGCTGTCTGCCCGTGGGTCTTTTCCATACTTAGTGCTTCCACGGGGAGATGGACTGAGGTAGGGATAAGAGATAGGGCGCAAACCAGCCAAAGTAGCAACATTAGCAGCTCCAATAAAAGCTTATTTGGAGGGGGAGTTGAAGTCACCGATTCAATTGAGGTTTGGGGATTATCAGTGAATATCAATTATCCATGATCTCCTGTTTTCCCACAGCTACCAATGACTTAATATTCTTTGCACGTTTAGATGATTTATTTTAATTAAATGAAAAGGATCAAATTCACAAAGACAGGGGAGCCTGTGAGTTGATGCCAAGGCTCTATCACTGGGCTGGAGTCTGGCCTGGGGAAGTGTTTGATAGTGGGAAGTGGTAGAAGTTCATTTTTCTATGTTCTGATCCATAGTATGAAAGTACCATGGTTTATCCTTGGGAGAGTGTCCCTAAAAGGCACAATGCTTCTCCAATAGGAGGGCACCAAAATTTCTGCAAAAGGGTGAGAAAATGGATGACTAGTGTGTGAGGTTTGAGAAACTCCCAGGGGACTGTCAAGTGCCTGCCTCTTCCTTCCCACCCTCAAGAGAATACAACACGTTGTGCTTCTCAGCAAGATTTATATTTACCATACCATTGTCCTGCTTGTTGGCATTCAGGAGTAAATCTTACTTAGTGCTATCTGATCTGCATATTCTAATATTTGAGGCTTCCCCATTTGTCTTTCTTCTCCTACTTATACCTGCCTTGGTTCTTTCATATTCGTGGTACTTGTAATAAGATGAAAAGCAGATAGTTGAACGGCAGACAAGTTTTAAATAATGTTTTCTCTTGGAAAATGGGAGTGATTTTTTTTTTTTTTAAGAATCTCTTATTTGCCTCATTTTTGTTGATTGCTGAGTAACAAAGCCCAGCTACCTCCTCACTCTTGCTGCAGAACAGAGAGAGAAAAACAACTCCGGGAGCTATCCCAAAGGGTTCTGGTTTCTCCAAGGGCAAAGCCAGGGACTTGATGCCTCCTGCTGGGCATATGCCTGGAGAATTTGCCCCACTGGAAAAGGAGAAGTTTCACCTAACAATAGAACTCTGTGTTTCCCATTAACTTTCTGGAAAAACAGAAACTAAGAGCAATCTTGGCTCCTTGACTACAGTACCACATACTGCACACAGCATAGTGGGACTACATTATTGATTACCTTTAGGGCTCTTTATGGTGTTAGTGTAAGCAGGCTCAGAAATATAAGAAATATAGAAATCAAGGAACACACACACACATACACACACACACACACACACACACACACACACGGCTATTCCTTATCCCAGCACTGATGAATCTTCTGAGCAGCATAAGGCCCAGAGAAGTTAAATACCTTGCTCAACCTCACACAGCCATCACAGAGATAACTGCATAGACTTCCCTGTTTGTTTTTCTCAGGCCTACAATTTAGCCCTGGGTGTTGCTGCTTTTGGCTTTCTTTCCTTTCCATTTTGTTTTGCTCCCAAAAAAGAACCCAAGAAAAAGAATGTTTATGCTAAGAGGAAACAGAAGAACAGAATGATGTGTTTTCTCCTTTTCTCACAGATCTTCAAGTCCAGAAGAGAATTCCGAGTGAGTGAGCAGCAGGGGTGGGAGCCACGCCTGAAGGCCACATACCAGCGACTCCTGCCTCCAGCCAAAAGTCCCGGTGACCTGTTAGCCTCCTGCCTTCGCAGGGCCACAGGGCTGCGCAGGCGCTCTCAGTCCTGCCCTGAGCCATGCCAGGAGAAGACAAAGACTCACATTCAGAGGCAAACCTGCTCCAGCCACACACCCTGGGCAGCTCTTCTGAAGCTAAGCCACCTTCCCCCTTGGAGCCTTCTGTTTCCTGCCTAATTCCAGCCAGCTTGTGTGAAATCAATCAGGTCAAGTTCAAATGGCCAAAGCGGGAAGCCAAACTCAGGGAAGTCGATTTAGAGAGCTGAACAGACACCCTCACTGCCGGCTCACAGTGGTGACTCAGCGGAAATTCTGGAACCAAGAGCCTGAACTAAATGTTTGTGGGAAAGGAAGGGAATGGATGCTCCTGGAACTGGCAGAGAATGAATAAACACCTGGCTGATGAATGAATGAATGAAGAATGAATGAACGAACGAATGAATGAATGAATGAATGAAGGGAAGGATGAGCCCTTCACCCTGCTAAGCGGCTCTGAAGAAATAGGAGGGAAGAGCTCTGAGCAATGTGTTGGTTGGAGGATGCTGAAAAGTCCGTGCTGGAGTCCTCAGGGAAACCCAGCAGTGGCCTTCCCTCCCTCACACCCCACGCGCTCGGCCCGAGCCCGTTAGTTGGTTTCTGACTTTGATGGAGTAGGAAATCCTAAGCAGACGAACGGGAGGGCTCTTGGCTTCCAGCCATCCGATGACATATAGAAGCAGTGTTGGGACAGCAGGAAGGCACAGTTGGCAGGTCCCTTGCTGAAGTCACGGTGGCTAAGGTAGGTGGTGACCTTTGGTAAGCACCTGTGGAGGAGGCACACTCCAGGAAGACGCTGTGGGTGTGGCTGTGAGGAGGTCCCCGAGAGGGAGCTCGCTCACTGCCCTGCACCTGCAGCTCATACTCAGGCACGAGGGACACCTGTGCCACCAGACTCGAGGCTCACATTCCCTGACGTGAGCGTGTGACACCTGCATGAGGACCCTGGAGAAGGGAGGCAGCGTAGATAACCTCTCACCAGGGCCCCACTGGGGTGAGGTGGGACATTTGACTCCCATGAGGGTGAAGAACTATCGTTCCTCCCCTTGTGCCCACTGGGGCAGGGAAGAGGGGCAGGGGGAGGCCCTGGGCAGCATCTCCATCTTTTTAAAGTGTAAATCTGTCCTTCAGAATGTGATACCAAAGTCTAAATTTCTTCAGATGGCTGGTTTGCTCCCCCTCAACACTCTAGATCACCCATTCCATTTGATCCACATTTGGGGGGGGGGGATCGTGTCTGTGCAAGACCCTGAGCCAGAGGATAAGGCCAAACAAAGATGGATAGACAGTGACTATGGTGGTCATTGCAAGAGTCAGACTTGACTTTAAGTCCTGATTACAACTCTCTGCCTTTATTTGGCAAATCTCCTGTGTACAGTGGACATGCCAATGCCTGCCTCATGAAGTAGACGTAAGACTTAAGGACAGGGTCACCCTGATTGGGACAGGCTGACAACAGAGGTGACCAGGGGGAGTGTTGAAGACCAACATCATCATTCTTGTCTACATTAATTATCACCAGGATAGAAAGGGTTTTTCTCCCTCCCTTGAGGACTGGAGGAAAGGGAATAAGTCCATAGGGGTCTCCCATGAAAGAGGAGTGGTAACAGTTTGTGCAACCCATGGCAGTATCCCTAAATCCACCTATGGGACCAGGATGAATCACAAATGATCAACAGGGATGTGAAGGTAGAAATCACCTTGAATCAGCTCTGATGAATATATTAAAGGCTGAGGCATTTGCAGGCTTCAAATGTGTTCTGTCTTCAGCTGCTTGGAGCAAGACACGGCTGCTCATGCAACACCAGTGTGTACTGATTTGTCCCACTACAAGCATTCCCAAATGGCCCGGCCCCTCATGGAAGGACAGGACAGGGCAAGGCCCTAAACCAGGAGCATAAGGTCACTGCCTGGCACCTGGAGGCTGGGGAAGAGAGGAGCTCAGGAATGAAGGTGAAAAAGGGAAACCCAGGCCAGTGCAACTCCTGACACTCTTCTCCAGATGCTGGCTATCAATACATTCCTATAAGCTGAAGGGTGGAGGTGGGAGGCTGGGTCCCGAGGCCAACTTGGAGCCATTGGCCCGCATCTGGTGCAAGTGTCAGGAAATGTGTGTTGGAGGAAGACTTGCCTGGGAGTCAGCAGGATATTGATTGTGGCCTGTTCTCTTCCTCTTCTCCTTCTTTCTTCTCTTCATCTTTCCTGCGAAAGGAGCGAAGAAGCTGGTGTGTTAGTCCCTAAATAGGAGAGTCCCTTTCCCTCATTTTAATTGTAATGAACTACTTCTGGGAAGCATGTTCAGAAACCTAGGGCAGCGTTACTAAGAGGTGGTCCAGATTGACCAGGTGCAAACAGAATGTGTGTAGGAAGGGAAAAGCAGGATGGATTGATTGCGGAAGGCCTGCACCCACCTGAGGGATCGGATGCCCACACAGCCTGTGGCCTGTGAGAGAGCAATGGAGCCCTGGTCCCAAGAGCAGACAGAATCAATGCAGCCATGAGCAAAGTGGTGAGAACATGTGTGAACGTGGAGATTCAGTATTTCATCCTCGGGACAGTCAGTGAACCAAATATTTCTAGTCCTATTCTACATATGAAGAAATAGATTGAGTTAGGCCAGGTCAGGAGCTAAGAATCACAAAGCCCTGATTTCAGTGCTGCACCTTTCCCTTACCCTTGTCTACTTCCAGAGAAACAGCAGACTTGGTGTCTTAGATCAGTGCTTCCTAAGGAAGTCACCCATTTCAGGATTGCCTCTGGAGGTTGTTAAAACTAGTTCCAGGCCCCCGGGCTTGTTCAAGGATGGGGCAGAGGGAGAATCCCATGGAGCCATTCCTCTGGCCGCAGTAGGGGAAATTGCTGAATGTTTACCCAAGATGTCCTGTGGCTCATGTCCAGGCTGTAACGGCTGCTGAGATTCATTTCAATTTCCTCCCAAAGAGGCTTTAAAGGAGAGAAAGCACGTTGAGTAAGTTGCTTCTTGAAAAAGATTCATGAACAGTAAGTAATTCACACATTGATCTTCAAATCTGGTCCTTTAGTATGTGTGTTGTGCGACCCCTTTCTAAATAGATGTGTTATCGTCCACTGTGTCTGCCGTTCCTCTGTTGATCCTAAATGCAAACAGGTTAATTAGTGGGCCAATGGCCCAAAGCAGACTTTGGGGGACCTCACTTTCACTTCTGTCCTGATTCCATTTCACTAAACAATTAAATAGGGGATTTCTAATTTTGATCGTGGAGTTTCTTATCAATCAGGCTTCCTTAGTCTCTATAACTAGTGGGAAAACTTGTCTCAAATAGGCTTAAATAATATGGAAATATATTCTCTCCCACCACAAGGGGCTCAGAGTAGGCGGTCAGAGCTGGTTAATTCAGTGACTCCACAATGTTAAGATGGACCAGGTTCTCTCTGTGAAGCTGGCTTCACCCCCCAGCTGCTGGTAAGATGGACAGCAGCAGCCCAGGCATTGCAGATCTATAATTTCTGTATGAGAGAGAAAATTTCCCAGAACAGAGTCCTCTCTGGTCTCAGACTAACTGGCCTAACAAACCCAGCCTAATCCAGTCATTGAGGAAAAGAGAATTGGGAAAACTCCCACTGGCTTAGTTTTCAGATTCTCCCCTCTAGACTAGGGCTCAAGTTGTACCTGTGGCCTCCCCTGAAGCACGTGTCGATAAGGATAGCTATCTTACACAAAGTCAGGATTCTGCTCAGATGGAAGACAGGTGAGTGAAGGAAACAGATGTTGAACAAGCAACTAATTGTAGCAGCTACCGCTCCTTTCCCAAGAGACAGTGGGTTTAGAGAAGTGACTTACGTGTAGCTAATCTCAAGGTTGTCTATTACCCTAAGTAAGAGGGCAGGTCCCCTGATCCAAATGAAGGCTGATATTAAGCTTCCTCTGTTCTTTGCTCCTCTTGCTTGCTTCCCATCCTGGAAGGAACCTTCTAAAAGCAGTCACAAGGCAGTGGTGAGGGAGGGAAATAGAACAGCAGTGGGAAACACAGAAATTGACCTTTTGTCCATGTCTCACCAGTTCCTTCCAGGGGCTGTCCATATCCTTGTTCTTCCTACAAGGTAAACCTCTGAGATTTCTAAAAAACCAAGATGAACTTCCTGGAATCTAGAGCTTCTTTCTATTGTAGAAAACCAAATAAAGTGGCCTGGACAGCTAGATAATCAACAAATATTTGTTGAATGAATAAGTGAGTAAATGGGTGTATGCACAGGATGTATTTGACTAGTATAGCTACACATGCTTTCCCTTTAAACTCCTTGCAAACAATGATGAGTGCTCTAAAGAGCCATGCTGATGAGATCAGAGGCAGAGCCGGGACTCTGACATCACCCATCTTCAGTTTGTTTTGGACACAGTCCTTGGGGACTGCAACTGAGGTCAGTCCCTGGCATCAGGTCAACCCTACACCATGGGTAGGAGGGAAACAATGACTGGTACAGTCTCAGCTTCAACAGGCACCATCTATGCATGGGCCCTGTGCCCTCACTGCAGGTGAAGCTGTTCCTCCAGGGGCCCCCCAGTCGCCTCCCAGGCACCAACGTGGGGGAGCTTGCTGGCAGTTTATAGGTCTATCTGCATGGCCCAATCACAGTGCCAAGATTGCCGTCTCATTCTGTAAGCTCTAGTAGATGGACTCTCTTATTTAAAAGTAGACAAATTTTTTATTAGAAAATATTTATTTTTGGCGACAGATTTATATATATAAGAAACAAAGTTGAGGTTTAAAAAAATACTGATGCAGGAATTGAGCGAAACTAACTTTGAAACATTGTTACATTGATGGGATTCTCATCATTACATTGTGTAGAGGAATGAAATTTGGTTACATTTTATTTATTTATTAATTTTTCTATTTATTTGGCTTAAAATGAAAGGAATTTATTCTTTCACATTCCTGTGCAACCCAATTTTAGATAAATTTTTAAGTGAGGTATGACTTCTACAGAAAAGTACACAAATCCTAAACTCACAGCCCAGTGAATTTCACAAAATGAACATTCCCATGTAACCCAAATTAAGATCTAAAATCCCAATATTATCAATACCCAAAGAAACCCTCTACATGTCCCTCCCAGTCACTACCCACCTCCAAAATGTAACCATGAATCTTACTTCTACCACCATAAAAGTACATTTGCCTGTTTTTGAACTTTATGTGAATACAGTTATCTAGTATATACTCTTTTGTGTTTGGTTTCTTTGGTTCAAAGTCAAGTTTGAGAGATTCCTCCATGTTGTGATAACAAGAACTTTTTCCTCTTCATTGCTGGGTAGAGTTCCATTGTATGAAAAGAGCACAGTTTATCTATTCTGCTGTTGGTGGATATTGGTTTGTTTTCAGTTGGAGCTATAGTGAATGATATTTATTATGAGCTCAATGAATGCTTCTCTGAGCAACTTCGTGCATGTCTTTTGATGTATATTTGTAATGCAAACCCAGATAGAATTGCTGAGCCTTAGAGTTTGCATGTTTTCAATTTTGGTAGATACTGTTAGAAAATCTCCAAAATGATTGTAATAGTTTACATTCTCACCAGCAGTGTATTAGAGCTCAATACACTTTACATTTATACCAACTGTTGATATAGTTTATCTTAAATTTGTTACCTATGTTGGTGGGTGTGTAACGGAATCTCACTGAAGTTTTAATTTGTATTTCTCTAATGAACAATAAAATTGAATGCCTTTTTAATATGCTTATTAGCCATTTGTGTATCTTTTTTGATGATGTATTCAAAACTTTTACCTCTTTTTTAAAAGCCTATGTTTAGGGGTGTCTGGTTGCCTCGGTTTTTAAGAGTCTGCCTTCGGCTCAGGTCATGATCCCAGATTCCCAGGATCGAGCTCCACATCAAGCCCCACATCGAGCCCCACATCGAGCCCTGCATCGAGCCCTGCATTGAGCCCTGCATCGAGGCCCACATCAGGCTCCCCACTTGGTGGGAAGCCTGCTCCTCCCTCCTTCACTCCCCCTGCTTGTGTTCCCTCTCTAGCTGTGTTTCTCTCTGTCAAATAAATAAATAAAATTTTAAAAAGTAAATAAAAGCCTACTTTTAGTAGCTTGTCCTTGGTTTGAGAGAAGACTCTGTTTTTTTTTTTTTAAACCAACATGAAAAAGAAGAAATCAAAGTATGCTAAGCCTCATTTTTATAGACAGCTATGCAAGTGTTAAGAAACTTAGCTTACCCATTGTTTCTGGAACATCCTAGAACTTCATCCTTATGAGAAGGACGTATTTCTCTAGTTTATGCTTTTCTTCATATTTATTTACTTATTTATTAAGTGAGCATAAGTATTTCCCTTGCACTTGAGGGGCAATGCCTAGATCTATGAACTCCTGTTTTGCTCAATTAAATTTGAAGAAACTACGCATCATTCATCTTTTGTAAGACATTGTTAGCTGACTCAAGATGAGGCATGCATGTTCTCTGGTTAGAAGACCATCTGGCTGCATTGCCTTTGATTGGTGTATTTCTTCTCAGATTGGACGATTTTCTCACTAGGTGACAAAGCTGCCTTCCAAATATATATAGGAAACTCCCCCATCTTACCATGCTTTAATCCAACATACATCTCGGTAGTTGAAATCGCTTGTGAAATCCTGTGAGATGCGGAGTTGTTCTCAATGTTTCATTCTGTCCAGTAATCCTGCCCGATGTGCCTTTGGCTGCTTCCCTTTCATTGTGTCCGCCTTCTTTGTTACCTGATGGGTTCTGCCATCATATTGTTTGCTGAAAGTCACATCTTTGGTGTGTGGTATCATGTTTTCTCTCTTTCTCCCTCTTTTCACTTTTTATGCCCATTACATATCCTCTTCAATAGCTTTATTGGACTGCCATTTTGTTTTGAAAGTGATCTTGCTCCTTTTACTTTTTTTCAAAGATTTTATTTATTTATTTGACAGAGAGAAGCACAGCTAGAGAGGGAACACAAGCAGGGGGAGTGAGAGAGGGAGAAGCAGGCTTCCTCCTGAGCAGGAAGCCCAATATGGGTCTTGATTCCCAAACTCTGGGACCATGACCTGAGCTGAAGGCAGATGCTTAAAGACTGTGCCATCCAGCAGCCCCTATCTAGCACCTTTTAAAGTGCAAGTTTATTGGGTGCCTGGGTGGCCCAGTGGGTTAAAGCTTCAGCGTTCGGCTCAGGTCATGATCTCAAGGTCCTGGGATCAAGGCCAGCATCGGGCTGTCTCTCTCTGCTTGCCTTTCTGCCTACTTGTGATCTTTCTCTCTGTCAAATAAATAAAATCTTTTTTAAAAAAGTGCAAGTCTATCTTTTAGCAAATACCCATTTTTTTAGAGTTTCAGGGCCTTTGATGTTTGTTTGATTTCATGATGCTCTCTTCCCCACACCACAAAACAAGGGCAAAAATTGTATAAGTCATACTTCTAAAAAAGTAACTTTTAACTTATTTGGTTTTGAGAAAAGGCCAAGACATGTGCAGTGTTACAGCCTAATACAATGGAAGTATCACTTGTGTGAGAGTGACCAGAGTTGATTTTCATTCCAGCTCTGTCATCAACTAATTATATGATCTGACCTTACTTTTCAGAACCTCAGTTTCCTTGTCAGGTAAGTGAAGGAACTGACTCTCTGAGGGTACTTCAGCTCTAACCATTTAAGTTTCTCTGCAAATGGGTACAATCATGGTTAAAAAAGTCAGGATTAAAGCTTCAGCCACATAGATTTAGTTCACCTTTCTTAAGGTTTTATATTTTTAAAATTTGTATAAGAAGACATTCTTATAACAATTCAATGTTACTAAATGTCATCATACACACACAATAAAAAATAATGCAATTTAGGATTTAGTATTATTAAATTTAGTATTATAATAACTAATTTAGAATTAGTAATATTGAACATAACAATAAAAGCAGAGTATAAAAAAAGACTTTGGACAGTCTTCGGGTATTAATTCCATATTTGATCTACTATTTTGTATGGACTCATTTAACTGTTGGTGAACATTTTAATCTTAAAACATATTTCACTTGAGTTTGTTGAAAATATATTTTAGATGGTGTAGTATCCACTATTCTTTCCCTTTGTGACAGGCTAGCTTAATCATATTTCTTAAAGCTCTGGTGGGGCACCTGGGTGGCTCAGATGTTAAGTGTCTGCCTTTGGCTCAGGTTGTGATCCCAGAGTCCTGGGATCGAGCCCCGCATCGGGCTCCCTGCTCAGTGGGAAGCCTGCTTCTCCCTCTCTACTCCCCCTGCTTGTGTTCCCCCTCTCACTCTGTGTTTCTCTCTCTCAAATAAATAAATAAATAAATAAAATCTTTAAAAAAAAAAACCTCTAGTGATGTAACTTTCTGAGAAGTGGCTACTCTAGCAATATATACTTATTGGGCATTTTCTACATGCCAGGCTGGCATCGTGATTTCAAAGACATCATATGAAAGATGACTATCATCCTTAGGAAGTGTACAACCTACCTGGACAAATGAGGCTTACAGAAGTGAAAATGTAAATCACACTGAAAATGTAAATAATAATTAAAGCCCATAGTTCCCAGGCACTATTTTTAGAACCTGATAAACTGATTCTAAAGTTCATTGGGGAACCATAACTCCTCCTCGTTGACTCATGGGGCGCTCCTAGTGGACGGTGCCTGGAGGTGGTGGGATGGAGGCACAGGTTCGTATGAAGATTTCTGGGCAGCTTAGCGTGGAAAGCATTGGCTCGCCTTGCCCTCATTTCCACCTGCCCTGTGTCAGCAAGGGAGAGTGTCTAAATGAGCAAGACAGTACAGTGGCACAGTACTCTGGGAAGACCTGTTACTCGTGCTCAGGCTCATGCCGGCGGCTTCCCGCTTACACCAGCTGGTGCCTGCTGGCCCCAGGAGAGGAGGCAAAACCCTGCCTCTAAGCAAGCAAAGCAAAAAATGTTCGGCCACGAATCACGACAGTGATGAGCATTCTCGACATAGGTGGAGGAACAATATGACTGAAAAAAAGCTGGTTGAAAGCAAGCAGAAATCTTAGGATATTCTGCAGAGAAGAAATCAGCTCAAAGAACAGAATGAATGGCTGGAAGCAAAACTTAAATTGCTGATTAAGGAATTAAGTGTATTGAAAGATTTGTTTCTTGAGCATGCATACAACCTTGCAGATAAGGTGCAACCCAGTAGCCCTTAAAGTGCAACAACTTCTGATGATGCATTACAATAGACCTCACTCCTTCCAAACCCTACAACTTGTGGTGTCACTACCTACCTACAGTACTCGGATCAAAGGCCCAACACTGTCCTGTTTTATTGTTCAAAGATCCCTTGAAGGTTGATTTCTAGGATCAGCCCTGGAGACTGGTTAGCTAAAAATGTTATCCATGTGATTTGAAGATCTAATTTTAAATGGTAGGGATTTTTTTTTTGAGTGGATAAAATAAGTCTTTAAGATATATAAGGGCGGGGGAAGCCCTGGATCCTTGATGTTCTTAACGAATCCTTACTTCCCAAGGAAACAAATTTAAAAAAATAAAATAAAATAAAAAAATCAGCTTCATTGGGAAGAAAAATGATTAAAAACTGACAAGAAAACATTGAAAAGCATAACAAGCAGCAATTAAGAAGAGAGAGCTCAGTTATCTGGATACCAGTTGTCCCAAATTAGAAGGGAGAGTTCAGGCCATTGCCATTATCAAAAGTCTGTAATAATTTAGACTCAGAAAGGATAATAGACACCAATACAAGAATGTGTGTGTGTGTGTGTGTGTGTGTATTAAATGTATGATAAAATTAGCATTTTAAATTGGTGGAAAAGATAATATTGAATACTGATAAATTCTTTGGGCCTAATGACAGATGTTTTCATCATATATATTAAAATAAATTGCAGATGAATCAGAGGTTAAATGCAAAATATGTAAAAATGAATAGAAGAAGACACAGGTGAATACTTAGGTCCTCTTTGGTTTGGGAAATGTCTTTTATATAGCAAAAAGCCTAGACAATTATAACCTATAATGATAGAAAAAGTAGATCAGTAGTTGCCTGGGGCTGGGGTGGAGGTGGGGACTGTCTGGAAAGGTGACAATTACAGGGTTCTGAGAACAACAGGAGAGCTATCCCCAGTGTGCAAACACACCTCAAGTCAGCCTGTGTGCACCTCCTAAGCTTCCATTGGCCAAATCAAGTCCCACGACCAAGACATATTTGAGGATTGGAGAAACAGACTCCGTGTCTTGACAGGAGGCAAATCAAAAAAAAAAAAAAAAAAAAAAAAAAAAAAAAAAGAGCCAAATACTACATGGGCTGGTTTTGCTTTTTGCCATAATTATTAAATAATAAATATTTGAAATCATATAAATGTTCAACAATAGGGAAGTGGTCAAATAAAATATAATTCAACCATACATTGGACAATGTGTGGTTTTTTGGGGGGAGGGAGGGGCAAACAGAGAGAGGAGAGAGAGAGAGAGAGAATCTCAAGCAGGTTCTGCCCCCAGCCCAGGGATTGTGACCTGAGTGGAAATCCAGAGTTGGAGGCTTGATGGAATGGACCACCCAGGTGCCCTATAATGTGTGATGTTATAGAAAAAAATTGATAGAGAAAGATCCTTTATGTCAGCACAAAAGAAAATGTGCTGTATAAAACCACTTCCCTGGGAGAAGAAAAAACATGGAAAAAAATACTGGATGGACAAAATTTTAATATGTTGTCACCCCATGTCTGAATAGAAGGAATGTGGGAGCTGTTTCCTTATACTTTCCAGTTTTCTAAATCTTCTAATGGAGCACGTGAAGTAGTAGGGTGTGGTAATTAAAGTAGAGGTTGGTCTGGTCTCAAGGCACGGCTCTGCCTCTCATTACCTGTGGTAGTTACTGAAACTCTTCAACCCTCAAGTTCCTTATCTATAAAGTGGGGGTTATGACAATGCCTACCTTGTGAAGTTGTCATGAAGATTGAACTAGATACTTCATGTCTGGGGTTTTCACATATGGCCAGAGACATAATACCTCCTCGGTAAGTGGCAAATAAGAATTAATTATTTTTATACTTAAAGAAAAACAATAATAAATATTGGTTTTAAATGATAGCTTGAAAGGCATATATTTATAATAGCACTTGCATTTACTTAGCACCCATTGATTGAAGTCATACATGGCAAAAAGGGTCAATAACTTTTAGTAAAGCGTTTTTATTAGATTTGTATTTTATCAATCCCATTAATACCAACATGAAAAATAACAGAGTACATAATATGTGAGAAATATTTACCAAATCCACAGATGAGGTGTGCTGTGAAAAGGGATTTGAAGCCCTGCCAATGATTTTTTGTCTTGGGTCTTGGGAGCCAATTATTTGAGACAACAAAAGAAAAGATGTAACAAAGCAGAGCTTGGTCAATTGCCAATTAAAACGTCCAGGCAGTAAATGGATAATGCTGGTAGTCTAATATGTTTTCAACTGCATAGGACTTTTTCTCCACTGCAAATGGCATCAGAAATGTTTATGACCCCCTAAACATGATAAGCCACAGCTTGATCTTCCTTGTTGTCCTTCCTGAGTTAAGATGCACCGTCCCCAGGGGCTCCTACTCCTAGGAAGCATAGACTTCATAAGGTCGAAGCTTTCTGGATACTGTTGACTATTTTTTTTTAATCTCACGTGGGACTTTGGGAGTTTGATTAGTATGGAGTCCACAGCAAACCTCCCACCTTATTCTTTCCCCAGCATCCTTCCAAATGCCCTTTACTCCCCAAATCACATTAAAGCAAAACACAACACTGAAGCATGGGAGATGCATGTCCTTTTCAATGCTCCATTCAAAGAATGTGTGTTGACTGCAGTGTCACAAGAAATTCCCGAGAAACCATGCCTGTCCTTACTGATGAGGGACACTAACCTGTGGAAATAGAACCCCAGCCCTTCCTAACTTTTGGGGTGCTGTCTCTTCCAGTTATTCCATAGGTTTTGTTCTTGCAGCACTAAAACAGTGACCTCTCTCTTTTCTTTGGATGAATCTGATACAATCTTATGATTTTCCCTCTCAGCCCTATCACTCTGAACAAAAGTGGCCACATTTTTGTTTCTTCTCATAGAAGGCTGTCCATCATTTCAATTAATTTAGATTCGTCTCGTTGGACTTTCTGGAAAACCGTGGAAACTGTCAACACACTTAGTGCAATAACCATGTCAGCTAAGCTGGGTAGGTTTTATTTTCTTCCTGATTCTGGCCACAGTTGTTGAGGAAGTAGCTTCAGGAAACCCTAAGGTCCTCTTCTTAGCAGCAAACCCAGCTCCGTGTCAAGGTACTCTGGGTAATAAGACTTAGAGTACTACCTCCCGCTTCACCCAGTACCTGGTAACTTCATTCCTGCTGGCTCCCTGACCCATCAGCTTGTCCTCCCATTGGCTTTACTCTGAACCCTAGGAAGCACATGCTGCTTTATTCTTTGTGCCTTGGTCTAGCACCTTTCCTCTGTGCTCACCTTCAGGAGTCCTAGGGATACAGGATAAAGCATCTCAGTTTCCATATCTGTGTAGCCATCGTGCCTTGGGCTTTGGCAGCCTTTGGGTACCAATGACGTCCTGATGCATAGATCCCGGTACCTTGACTATGCAGAGCTCTTATCTGTCTTCCACAAATCCTCCCCACCCCAAATGTGTGCAAGGCTCCCAAAATTACTTCCATGGATTCCTGAAATAGCTCTGATTGGCACATGTGGGTGCCAAGTGGGAACTTTGTTGGGTCCCTATAATGCAAACCACCACAACCACTGGCTCCCTGACAGTCCTTGGAGATGTCACCCCCAATGAACGGGGATTCACTGGGCACTGCCACTGCTGGGGCAGAGCCAGGGACCCAGGTCTGCCTCCTACCTTGCATCTGTTGGAGCTGATAGAACTGGGGGCTGCTGCCAATACCGCCCTGATGACCAGTGAAAGCTGATGAACACACTGCTGCTCTCAGCTGTACTAAGGCTGGATGGCCAAGCTCCCACTGCCCCTAGAGCAGTGGCTTCTGCTTAGCTATCTGCTCCTACTAGCTTAAGGTAAATCTTTATGAATTTACCCTGGTTCTGGATAACCAAGAGAGATAATGGTGTATTCCATACAAAAATTGTAAGTGCATGGTGTTACAATTCTGTATGCTCAAATAAACCTGAAACCATCTTCCTCCAGATACATCAGGGCATCAGGGTGGCTGGTTAGGGTGGATGCCAGTATAAGCAATATACTATAACTAAAATCAGTCCTTTCGCTCTGATCTTTGTGCTTTGGAATTGTATAAGGTTCTAGACTCCCAGGGTCATCGTATACAATTTGTATGCTGTGCATTGCATAAATCCGAAAAGAGATGAAAAAAGTAAATGTTGCCCCTAAGGGTTGTTCAGTGCACAACCTACACAACTGTTCACAGCGGTCCTGAGTGTTTTCCTAATGATGAACTGAGCTCTCTTGGGCTCTGCTGTCCTCACTACAATATGGCTGTGCTCAGACTTACTTTTCAATCCTTGACTCTCAAGAGGGTCAGAGATGCACTTTCTTCCCACCCCTCCTCCACTCCCAGGGTACTAATTAGCTCTTATAAAAATATTCAACAGCAAAGAGATGCTGCCAGAACTCCACTCACAAAGCAACTGAACCCCAACCAGTGTCCTTGCAAAATAACCTCTTCCTCTTTCAAGAGCCTCCCATCTTTACAGATGCTCACATAATTGTGAAGAGAGGAGTCCAGTAAATCTTGACAATGAATAAGTGTTCCTCCTACCAGAATCCCTGCCAAGTAGCCTGGAACAGGAAATAGAGTCATCACTAGGGTCACAGCCCCCGTTTTTTCTTGACGTCAGCATTCTCTTCTGCTACTCCCTGGATAGAGACCATCTGTCACAACTCCCTCCTCCGTCTGGGTCTCCTTTTGTCACTGCTATAAGGACTGCAAGTGAGAATCTGAGAATAGCTTGTGCATTTCTTTCCTTCTCTGCAGCTCTCCGGGCTCTGTGCCTCAGTGGCCCAGGCTCTCTGGTCACTTGGACTGTATGCCAACAATTCACGTGGCTTCCACTAGATTATTGCATCCTTGTTTGAATAGAGTCACAGTCGGGCTGCCTTCAGACAATGAGATGCTCAATAGGGTTAACAATCCAGCAACCACAGCTCTTCCCAGCACAGTGCACGGCGCCCGTGGAGAAACAGGACTTGAAAGAATTTACAAGACTGCTCAGATAAACTAGTTGAAAATGCTGGTGAACAATTACATCTATATATAGAACTGACCCGGATCCACCCCTGGCCGCCGGCTTTGATACCATTCTTTTGGGCATTTTGAAGTCCCAGGCTTCTTTCATCACTTAGCACTGCTAAATGTTAGAGCTGCTTTAGAAGAACTAGCAGGGTACCTCATTATGATCTTGTTTGATTTCAGGGCAGCAACAATTAGATAATAACATGGCCCCAGGTCCTTACGGCGTAGGGGGTCAGATTCCAGACTCAGCTCTTCCTCTAGCTGGCTGTGTGATCCCACAAGTCACTTAACCCCTCTGGGCTTTGTTTTCTCAAATCTAGTGTAAGAGGACTAGATTAGCAGAGGAGAGAATACTGGGTTGGGAGGCGAGCAGACTGGGTTTTTAACCCCAACTTCCGTCATTTTCTAGCTGGTCAGATTGTTTAATGCTGAGCTGGCTTCCTCACAGTGAAATAGGCAAGCTCATACACAAGACTGGGAGAGGATTTCACGGGGAAAACGATGTGCCAGACACAGGTAGGCATTCAGTCAATGATAGCTTTTTCTTTGCTGTCTGAAGACTGTCCAGCTTTGTTAAAATCTGGATTTGGAGTCAAAAAACAGAACAAAACAAAACAAAACCTAGATTTGAGTCTCAATGGTCTCAGTATGTGCAAGTCTCTGAGCCTCAGTCTCCATATCTGTGTAATGGTATTATCACCACTAGCATCAAATGGAACAGTACTGGTGAAAGCTTTTGAAACTTTAAAGTCTATACGAATCAAAATATGGGGATAACTTCTCCAGTGGCTACAATGATCTTTTGTCTCTGCATCCTCTTCACTGGACCCTTTTGTGGGCACTTAAAAGTTCCAAGCAGCAGATATGGGTGGAATACACCTTCTCAAACCGTTCACATGTATGTTTTCATTTCTCAGCCTGTCTTCTCAGCAAGCTATTCTAGAAACACTAGGCCAATCACCACCCATCCCAGGAGACTCACAGTTGTTAGGTGAATAAGCTTCTAGGGCTGTTCCCTCACCTCCTCAGGCACTGTAGTGATGGGGGTGACAGCCAGCAGAGCTCCAAGATAAACAGATGATGGTCCTGTTGGAATTCCAGCCAGTTGGGTACTCAAGCTTTTGCGTAATGAATAACTTAGTATAAAAACAGAACAATCTGCTCACACTGACTTTCAGAGAAGGTGGGGGGGGGCATCAGTTCCCAGATTTCCTTCCTGGGTCTCCTGGAGTCTCAATATTCCCTACCACATGTGCCCATCCTCCAACATGAGACACACACACCTTGTGTTCACACTCACTTCTCCCCATCTCTGTCTTCCCCCCGATGTAAATCTCTTGGATTTTCCTCAAGCATTCCCATGACAGCCAATACCTCCTTAAGACCTTTGGCTCAGCAGCCAGCATCTTGACACCCAGCCCTTTGGGTACCTGGATACACATTCTTATAAATGGCTAATTTTAGGATAATAGACACAGCAGATGACCAGGAAGGCATTTAATTAGATTGAGTAGACTTTAAAAATGCTTTTTCCCTGCTGGGATCTAGATGGAATATTGGGTGTTTACACTAAAGCAATAACATTTTACAGTTGTAACAGCCCCTGGTGAAAGTGTGCCATGAATTTCCTTAGAAGCCAAAACAAAACAAAACAAAGCAAAAGGATATACAAAATGAAAGTGTTTTCTGGATATTTATGAAAGGCTGCATTAATTATTTCATCCAGTCTTCACAGAAATGGTTTTTTGTCTTCAATGAAGTATGGCTCACACTCAGCCAATGGACTTCATTATTTTGGCTTTACCGGTAATCAAAGAGAATGTCTGATGCAAAGGTGACATGGCGACCTGGGACACGGCGGAGGCCCTCCCACTGGGATGCTCTCCCACTGGGAGTTCCAGTTCAGCAGGGCTAAGGCCACAAGGGCTGTCTCAGCAATGGCTCCTCTTAAAAGATTATGGCATTGCCCCCCCCCCACCCCCGGGGAGGTGGTGCCACAGGTGGCCACTGCTCCCGGATCAGCTTGGGCACTTGGGTTTAGGGGACTTTCCCACACTGTAGTGTGGATTGGGGATGGGAGCAGATGACGGCGGATGGTCTGGAACTTTCCTCAGTTGTGGGGACTGGGGCTGTCGCTCAAAGAAAAGACGTGTTGGTCACATAGCAGACCACCCAGAAATAAAAGCCTTGCCGGGGGCTATTCTAAGTGAATAGTGGCCAGTGGGTGGTCATTCATACTGAAGCAGATTTGGGATAAATAATCTCCTATGGGGGCAACAAATTTGCTAGAGTTCTTCCTGCAAGTGCTTCCTGATCAGAGTTCTTTACTGGGCTGATTCAGTGCCCCTCGTTATGGCAGCAGGTGTGGGGATGTTTAGTTTCCACCCTGCCACTGCTCCTTCCCTTGGGCTTGTGGGATTCCTGGGAAGTTGGACAAGCTTGGTGCCGGGCACCTACAGGTGCCCTGACATTGGACACTCAGTGGGCATGTCTGGATGCCCTCATGGGACACCATCCTAGTCCCTTTGCAGGGGGTCTGCTGGCTTGAACCCTGGGAGTAGCAAGCAGTGAACTCTGGGATTGGGTGAGAGGTGAGCAATGACCCACCCCCAGCTTGTGTGGCCTTTGCTGACCCTCATGGAGCACCTGGCTGATGGGGTGATTGGTTCTCACCCAGGAAGAGCTTTTATTCTTACACCCTGACTTTGAGGATATTTGCTCCCCTTCACAGCTCCTTGACCTTCTGCAAACCACATCCCTTGGACGCCAGGCCCGCAATCTACTCTTGAACCATATCACAGCTAAACCAAACTCCAATCCTTGGGCCAGTGTTTTCAAAGAGGCCCCCACAGAGCTCTGGGGTCCCCAAGAAGAGTCTCAGGGCCATGAATGGGGAGCAAGAGACTGAATGGGTCTGGCTTCGGAGCCTGTGTCCCCTCCCCATTGAATCACCAGAGCTTCACTGACATTGGTTGTCTACAGGGCTATAGGAGTCTACGGGAGGTTTTGTTTGGGATTAGAAAGGGCCCCTCTGCTAAGGAAAAAACAAAAGCTTGAGAGACTGGGTAACCCAAGGATTAAGAACATGGATAGCAGTTTGAATTCTGGCTCTTCTATATTTTAGCCAAGGGACTGCTCTGTGCCTCATTTTATCTTTAAAATGAGGATGATAACAGTCCTCTCTTCACAGGTTGTTGTGAGGTTTGGATGAGTTATTGCGCACACACAGATTCGAAGGCACCCACAGAGTGCTGACTGGGGGCTGATTGTCTCTCTCACCATCGTTCCAGGTGATGGGCCATTGTGGGGTTCTGGGGGGCGGGGGCAATCTCATGATTAAATCTGTGTTTAAAAAAATCTTTCCCTGAAAGGAAATGTGAACTGGGATAAATCAGGGAGGGAGATGAAACATGAGAGATTTTGGACTCAGAAACAAACTGAGGGTCTTGGAAGGGAGGGGGTGGGGGATGAGTGAGCCTGGTGGTGGGTACTGAGGACACCAATTGCATGGAGCATTGGGTGTAGGACATAAACAATGAATCTTGGAACACTGAAAAAAATAAAATAAATTATTATTTTTTAAAAAAATCTTTCCCTGGCAGTACTTTGGAAAGTAATCATAGTCTTCTCCATGGAAAAGGGCTTGAAGGCAGTGGTGACTAAAATGAAGGAGAACTGAAAATATTGAGGAGCCCCAGCAGAATCAGGCAACCTCTTGGCTACTGGGGAGCCTCAAGGGAGCAGAAATTGGGAGGGCACTCAACCCATCTCAGGTACTCGAGCCCTGGGTGTTTAGGAAGGCAGATGAGCTTCCAGGACCACCATGACTATGAGGTGCTTTGATTGCTGGTGCAGGTGGCCGTCTTGGGTGGTGGATCCCCAGATGTGGAAGGGTATAGAGGTTGCACGGAGAGCTGCGGGGTATTATCAGGTTGTGGTAATTGAAGCTGTGAGCATGAATGAGGTCAGCAAGGAAAACGTGGAGGATGACCAGGGATGACCAAGGACTGAATCCAGCAGAACATAGAGAAGGGCTGCCAGCGAGCCCAAGGCACGACAACACCGAGGGGAGCCCGCAGCTTGTCCCTGCAATTGGCTGGGAACCCGCAGCTGCTGTCAGGGCTGGTGCCCTCACTGAGCCAGGCAGGCCTAGGGACAACACACAGGTGACCCCGACAGGCAGGCTCTCACTAGGGCGTCATCTAAGGTGATCAAAAGAGGATGGGAGCCTGGTCATAGTGCATGGAAAGGGGGCCTGGTTCAGCCTCCACAGCAGCTGGTGTGAAACAGAATCACTCACCGTGAGCCATCTGCAGTGTATTCCCCAAACACAGCCAAAATAAAATCTGCAGGAAAGTTGGGAGGATGTTAAATTAAGTAGGTGGCAGACACTATTTGATGACGCTCTATCTAAGTGACAGCTTAGCATGCAGTAGGGGTGGGATGAGCAGGTGGCTGAGGGAGAATTCAGGGTGGGGGCTGGGTTTCTACATCCAAGTGAATAGGAGCACACCCAAAGCAGACCCTGCAGCTATAAATTCCCATTTCTGTGAGCCCGTGGTCCTGAATCTGGTGCTGGGGACTCAGTGGGCGTGTAGAAAATGTTCACAGAACTGGACTGAATAGACACTGCAGGCAACATTCAAATTCCTCTTGCTTCAGTTCTCCTAGACCTGTCATGCAGAAGGGACTTTTTTTTGCCTGAGGTATATGAGTGAACAGTGACTCAATTCTCTGAATTATTCTCCACCTAGTGCCATACTTTGGATTTGTTTTTTAGCCTAGAGAAGAATTCATTGAAGGAATAGCTCTGAAAAGTGCAGTGGTGGGGCTCATCAAAGCCATTGTCAAGATTCATTTCCATGAAGAGGATGAGGCAGAAAAGCTAGATAGATATGTTGTATTTCTCAAGCTCAAGTGTTTGGGAAGGAGTGACTGACTCCTGGTTTCCTGGAAGGAGACGTTGAGCCTAATTGTGTCCACAGGTCATGTTGCTATCAATGATGTCCCTTGGCAGCCCATTCTCACTAGAGAAACAGCTCATAGTTGACTATTCATGGGGGCCTCTCATCCTGGAGCCCAGTGTTGCTCTGTTCTCTGCCTCCATTCAGAAGGAAAGATAATCAGGAGTGGATCTCTCGATACTTCAGCCCTATCTTTAATGGTTCATCCAGAGAGGAAATTTTTGTTTTAGAAAATCTGGCATTGCATGTTGGAGGCAAGACATATAGTAAATCTATGGGTTCACCCATTCTTTCTAGCATTCATTCATTTATTTATTAATCCAAAATGCTAATGAATGCTTGTATACTCCATTAGAAATAGAAATAAAAGAGGTAAAGCATGTGGAAGAACTGAGGAGGAGCAGGGTAAAATATATATGTACATGTATTTGTAGGGTAATGTAATTAAGTATAGGGCAGAGGTACTGCATAAGTGTGAGTAGAATGGAAGCTCCATGAGGACAGGATCTCAGTGTCTGTCTTGTTCACTAAGGACTACAGCATACTGGTACTTGGTTTATTTTGTCACAGGATCCTTCTGTTGAATCCTTCTGTTGCTGAGATAGTTGTCTGTTTGATTTTAAGCTTTTCTTTGGGTTTTGTAATGATTTAAAAATATATTGACCCAATAACCCAGATGAAATAACTTTTTATGGCTGGGAGAGTAGGGATGGGGAGAATCAGTAAGGGAAAGAGTATTGCTATAGTAATTCTGAAGATTTCAGAATGAATAGAAATTATTTACTATTTAGACCTGGATGGAAAAGGAGGGTTATATATTTTTTTTAATTTTCAGTAGTAAATAAAACATAATAAATTACCAGACTCTGTATAGGCATTTGTGTTCTTTTCAAATCACCCCACAGTGTTGTTATATCTGTATAATCTAATTAAATAATGTTTAGTAGTAACCTATGATGTTGCTTTTTAAAAAGAAATGTCCTCACTATATGATGTGCTGTAAGTTGGCTAATGAGTTCAAACTTAAAAAAAGAAACTGGTGTACCAGAAAGGATTTCCTCATTGGGTGGGAGCTTGGACTCAAAGTCTTGACACCCTTTTTCAGAAATGAGGATCGATCATTCTCTATGTGTTTTCCTGATCTTCACTATACATGAGAATAAGGGCATCCTCCCTTACCTTTCCCATGTGTTTACAAAAGTACTTTTCATCTGTCAACATATAGCAATGATATGTAACATTTATTGGGGGCTTACTTATACCAGCCACTATTTTAAGAGCTTTATATCTTCTAAACAGTTTAAGACTCATAACCACCTATGAGATCTGTATTATTATTATTTCCATTAGTTAGATGGGGAGACTAAGGCACAGAGAATTTAAGTAAATGCCTAAGGTTACAGAACTATTAATTAAAAAAGCATGGATTAAAACCCAGGCAGTGTCATGTCCTTGACCTTTAAACTGTGGAACAGATGTAATCGTAAGGCTGTGTTTATTGGAAATAAACAAATTTCCAAGCATAATTTAACAAAGATAATACACCCACTTCATCCACCATGGCATTAGAGTCCTTTCTTCTTTGGGATGGGCATCATACATAATTGCCTCTGGATGGACAATTGACCATTAGTACAAATTGGTGGTCCTTGCCTAAAGATGGAGTGTGGGAGGTGAGGTTGGGGCAGTGGCAGGCTGGAACTGATTGTGCACATGCTTTCTCAATTCAGTCACCTCATATTTACACCAAGAAAACTGGAAAATGTTATAAACAATTGTGCAATCAAAGAAGAGATTTTTCCCTTAGAAAAATGCTATGTCAGGTCTTGCTTGATCTGACCTTCAGCTATCCAAGGATAAGGCTTCCTTTTATACCTCCTCCTTGAGGCATTCTCTCCTTTCCTCCCTTCTGGACAGTCACTCCTCCTGCCAGGCGGCTGGTGGCTCACTGCCTGGTTAAGGCACATGCACAGTGCCCTGCTCTCAGCTTATCTCAACAAACCCTGGAGGAGGCTCTCTCCAGAGATGGATCTTTTTATAGCCACAAAGAGCCACATGGTGAAATGGGGTTTGTCACTAGGCCATGACTCAGGAGTTTTGGGTTCAATCCTGAAAGTCCTGCTAATGCATTGGGTGGCCTTATGTGAGCCAATGACCCACTGTGGGTCATTTTCCTCCTTAACAGTGGAAAAGCATCAACACTCACTACAGATTCCAGAGTGCTTAGAGAATAAGATGTGTTCATTGAGCAGTCTACTTGTGTAAAAGTCAACTATCAAGTCTGGTTAGGAGGCTCCCCCAGATGAGGTCTGGAGGTTACTTGTTGGTGTCAAGATTTGGGGCTCTAGCAAGTCCCCAAGGGATGCTAGGATTCAGGGAACAAATCTTCCAGATGATTCTGATTCATGCTAAGTCTAAAACTGATCAGTCTAGATAGTCCTCTATCTGCTGGTGACTTGTGGAATTGCCAGCTGCACTCTTCTCCCCATTTTTGCCCAGGTTTGTCCCTTTGTTTGACTGGACTATCCCACTCCATGGACACCGCAGGTTATATAGCTTCACAATATGTTCAAGACCACCCTCCTACCAGCACCTTCCATCAGCTTAGCAAGTGTTGTTTGGTTTGTCTTGGTTGGTTTCTAGGGTTCACTGCCTATGCAATTAGGGGTAGGGCAAACACAGAGATGGACTTTCCTCCCCCAGCAAATCCAGAGCCATCATTTTGGGAAGAAATTACTTTCCCGTTTTACTTTTTAGCTGCTGTGTTTACAAATAACAACTGTTAATTCTCTTTCCTCATCACATGAGGTCTCTTGGGATAAAGATATCTGACCTGGGAGTTAGAAACATGGAAGGAGTTTCCTGTTTAAGATCTATGGGTATATGTGTGCATGTGGGCGACTGGTGCATGCTTATACATCCGGGGTTGAGGGGTGTTGGTGGTGGGATTGAAAGAGAGAGAAGAGGCAGGACCATCCCTTTGTAATAAGCACATCCTCCCACCTCATAGCTCTGTGGCAAGGTCTGGCTTGAAAGTTTTGGACCAAGAAGGGTTAGAGCAGGAATGTGTTGCTATGGAGATTTCTCAGCCTAGGATCCTTGATTTCATCTGTGTGCTCATTTCTCAAGCACCAAAGGGAAGGACCTCTCCCTACCTTTACCTAGTGGCCCCAAAGAGGTTTCCCAACCAGAGAGAGGCTCTGCTTTCCCTGGATGCCAGACAGGGCATATTGTCGAGCTTTCACAACCTCAACAGGAGAATTACCCTCCTGTTTGGTTAGATGTAAGTATCAGGCAAGTGTGAATATTGGCTTTGGAGAGAAACTGATTAGAGTTCCAACAAGAATCCAGTGTCCTTGGCTGGAAAGCTCTTGACTTTATAAAATGCCTCTTGCTTTTCCCTAAACTAAAGTCACTGTCCATCTGTATGAATTTTATTGATGATCCCCACATACATATGAAAAAGATTCCAGGATTTAGAGGGCCATTTTTTATGTAGTGGACACTACATTAGCTCATATCCTTGCTTACTAACCATGAAATCAACCCCTTGGCTACTCTTCATTTCATGGCTTCTTGCAGGGGCAGACTTGGCAGTAGTAACTACAGGTGGTGCAAACGAATGAAGTGCTCCACAAAATGAGTGTCTGAGAGCATAGAAGTGTCCCTCTGCTGGGCAGCCTGGTCCATTTCTGTCACTGCCAGCAGTTCAGCCACAAGCTCTCTCTGATTGGTACATTTTAAGTTACAGTGTGATAGATGGGGGATAGTGTCCAAATGGAATTTGCAGATGGCCCAGAGCAGAACAGATGACAGAGACTCACTACTTGATGAAAAGTGCTCTGTCACTTTTATTAGTAGATAAAAATATGGCAGCAGCATTTTCACACGGTAACACAAGTGGGAAATAGAGAAACCCATTACAAACTTATCACTTAGGTCTTGATACGCCACTTCAGTCTTCAAATCTTTATCCGCGAAGATTTTTCACATGGTATCATTTTCTCTAAACGTTTTTACATCTTATATATGTACATCTCCACACCGACCTCTGTGTCATTCATCATATTGTTAGGTTGATGTTGATGATTCTGGGGCAAATTAAGGACCATAATCATAAACCACATATAGATATTTATGAATCACTGAGGTGAAACTGCTTTATTGTCTCTATAAAACCCTTATCAAATTCTGTTTAAATGTGTTTTAAAAAGTAATGTTCTGGTACAAACTGAGATTTTTTTTTTAACAGTAGTTAACTGAAAGCACTAGTGTCAGGAAAGAAACTGTTGCCATGGAGACCATCATAGGTAAATTTTGGCTCTTACCAGTGCCTTACTAGTTTGGTAAGAGGCAAGAGGCCAGGAAGGATGATTTTCTCCACTGAATAGAATATGAAAAGTAAAGATGAAGAGATGGTTGGGTATGCAGGAAGCTTCTTTTAACTGATGAAGATAGCTGGGAGTCTCTCACTGTTGGCTAGGGAAGCCTAATGGGACAAAGCTCTTTCTTTAATCATATTTGTCAGAAAACTAGACCAGGGGTTAGGGAAGAGAGCTGTCCCTAACCTTTGCAGTGTCTTCTCTATGCCAAGAAAATGAAAGCCTTGTTGAGTGGCAAGGGTCCTGAACACACTGGACAGAAGGAGTCAGACCAAGCCAATCTAGTGCCTCTAGCTAAGAAAGTTCAGAGCAGCTGTTATTAAAGTGGAGTGAGGTCTCCAGATACTCGAAGCCCTGGGTCTTAGACATGAACTTGGGTTTCATGTTGAAATAAGCTGTAAAAGTATACTCTCATTAAGATTTATGAGCAGGAAAAAGATAAAAACAAGAATTAAAACAGTGAAAGTCTAGTAAGAAAGGTATCTAAGTGTACCTGCCTGTGTGTTTTATTTCTTGATTTTTACATTAATCTTCTATAGTAGTGTTCTTTAGAAAAATGTGATCTTAGAGAGAGAAAAGAGAATTTTGGTAGCTGTTCTTGGCAGTCCCAGATTATCCTCTTCCTCGGTTCAGTGCACTCATTGCCCTGGACTCACATTTTCCCACCACTCACTCCAGGAGTTTGGCTGTTAATTGTGCTGTGTTCAGGGGTGGCCCATTGCTGGGGGGTTACACCCTCACCTGCAGGTGGTGGTCAGCCTACACTAATAACCGGTTGTCAGGGGAAAGTATAAGAGGCTGGCTTCCTTGCCTAAGTGGAAGACAAGGCTGGGGTGAACTTTATGCTCCAGAGCTCTCTACTGTGTAAGGGAGTCACTTCCTTGCTCCCTCATCCTTCCCTAGTCCACTTCCCTCACTTCCTAATAGTTCTTCCTTAGAGAACACTCCCATGTTAAATAATGTGCACCAAATCCCTGCCTCAGGCTCTGCTCCAGGGCATCCTGACCCAAGACAATAACCACAGAGCAAATGGAATCTCTGGGTGTTCACTAAGCGCACAGGAAGACACATTGCCTGGTCCCACACCCTGTCACAGCAAACACAGAACCTTTGAGCCCTAACTTTATGCTCAGAGTCCCATAAAATAATAGCACTGTCTTGTTTACATTTCAAAAACCTGAACTATTAGATCATTGATGAAAAATGAGGAAAGAGGGTGCCTTGTTGGCTTCATCTGTTAAGTATCTGTGTTCTGCTCAGGTCATGATACCAGAATTCCGGGATTGAGCCTTATGTCAGGCCCCCTGCTCATCAAGCAGTCTGCTTCTCTCTCTCTCCCTCTCTGCCCCCGCTCTACTTGTGCTCTCTCTCACTCACTCTGTCTTTCAAATAAATAAATAAAGTCTTTTTAAAAAAGAAAGAAAAATGAAGAAAGAAATAAAATCTTATTCTCTGACAAATTTTAAACTATTTTTACGGTATGGCAATAGACAATTTGATTTACAGTTAAGACTAGATCATGTTTTGAGAGGACATCTTCAACTACTTCTGTTCTGTGGAGATTTAGAATTCCTTTTGGTTTTGTGAAGTGATTGATACCCAATACAGGTCATAAAATCAGGGTATCAAAGACAAGCCATGGTATCCCATGAAAGTTAGGTTCATGACCACAGAAGTCTAGTGATAATACCAATGCTTGGCATGGTTGCCGAATTGCAAACTGAGTAATGAGGTATACCGGGAACTCCATATTACCTGTTGCTAAAACTGGCCACTGCATTGGACTACCAAATCCCCTAAGGAGCCTGGCATATTCTACAAACCCTGAAATAGGCACAGGGAAGTTGGTGAACATCCCATCCCAATGTTTGCTGTTTTGCCGACCTTGATCAATCACATAATCACCAAATTTCAAGTTTCTTCTCTGAAAAATAGGCACAATACTGCCTGCCTTATTGAGTTAGTTAAGGTTTATTTGACTATGTCTACAAAGTGCCCAGCACAGTGCCTGGGAGAGTATAAGAGCCCAGTGAATGACACCAATTCATCTGAAAGAAGGGCTACACTCCAGATTTTTGAAATTCTAATTGTATATTTATATAGTAAATTTTTAAAGTAAAAATTTTCCAAAGGTCACAACTGAATAGAGACTCTATCATTACAAACTCTCCTTATCTTTCCCTATGTACATTAATATATATTTGAACATAGATGTAATAGCACACACGGAATTTTATCTCCTGCTTTTTTTCCTCATTCAGCATTATTTTGCACACCTGTATCTATGTTTTGGCATAGTCTATGTGTATCATTTTTATATTTCATCCCTGAAGCCAACCTATGCAGAATATCACAAGAAGTTGGAGGAGGTACTTAACCCATTTTGTCATTTTGGCCTCACAAAAGTCCCAGGGCTCCAGGACTCACCAAACCATTAGGTCCACCCTTTCAGTGAGTCATTCAAGACCTGCTAGGAGCCTTTGTCTATTGGTCACCCTGGTATGGCCCTTCAGAAGTCTGCCATCCGTTTCTCTCCAAGAGGCCCCCAGTCTCCTCTGTTTGTTTCCCTGATGCTGAGACTACTTAGCTCCTGATGACTCTTTTTGGGACAAGGTTTTTTGATCCATGCATTACTGACATTTAGGCTAGATAATTCTTTGGAAGGGGGGAGTGGCCTGTGCATTGTAGTATTTTAGCAGCATCCCTAGCCTCTACCTACTAAATGCCAGTGGTACCTGCCCCAGAGTTATGGCAATCAATAATGTCTGTAGACATTGCCAAATGTCCCCCAGGGAGCAAGAGCACCCTTGGTCGGCTCCCTTGCCTAAGTGGAAGAGAGGGCTGGGGTGAAGTTTATGTTCTAGAGCTCTCCATTGTGTAAGGGAGTCACATCCTTGCTCCCTCATCCTTCCCTAGTCTACTTCCCTCACTTCCTAATAGTTCTTCCTTAGAGAACACTCCCATGATAAATAATGTGCACCAAATCCCTGCCCCAGGCTCTGCTCCAGGGCACCCTGACATAAGACAATAACTATAGAACAAATGGAATCTCTATGCATTCACTAAGCTCATAGGAAGACACACTGTGCACCACTGATTTAGGATCTTGCACCATAATGGAGTCCAGGCTTTGCCTGCTTACACATCTGCAAGCCCAGAATACCACTGGCTTTGCCTCTGCCTCATCTAAAAGCTACACCATCTCTCTCCCTGGCAGTTTAGCCACCCTCATAGAAATGAAGCCGTGATTGATGTCTAAAATAGGGCATAAGGTCTGGACAAAGCAGGATAATTTCTACTCAGTACAACTACCAGTAAGATAAGAGAGACAATCAAGTGTAATGGAAAGTCGCTTTACCTTTCTTAGTCTGGGCTATTCATCTGTAAAATGGAAGTAGTGACAGAGGAGCCTGCCTAACTTGAAGGGTATGGTGATGATCAGTATGTTCATTGATTGACTCATTCATCCAACATTTATTGAGACAACAACAGTGTCTGACCCATGAATGCAGAGAAGTAATCAAGCAAAGTTTCCAACTTCAGGGCAGAGACAAACACAGTCCCTGTAAAACACAAGAGTCTCATTGGTAGATGAATGGGTGAACAAAATATGGTTACATACACACAGTGGAATATTATTTGACCTTAAAAAGGAAGGAAATTCTGACATATGCCATAACATGGATGAACCTTGAGGACATGATACTCTTTGAATAAGCCAGTCACAAGAGAACAGATGCTATATGATTCCTCCTATATGGAAGTTGTCAAACTGATAGTGGAGAAAGCAGAATGGTGTTATTTTTGAGGAGGGTTATTCTTGACTGTGTTACAGACTGGATTGTGTCTCCTTTCCCCACATTCTTTCAGCAACGGAGCTTTTAGGGGGACTATTAGGGTTAAATGAAGTCAGAGGGTCCCAATCTGACAAGACTGGTGTCCTTTTAGGAAGAGGGACAAAAAAAAAAAAGAGGAAGAAACCCCAGAGCTTGCTCTTCCCTCCCATCCCTGCTCACTTTCTACCTCCTACTCCCTGGCCCTCCTTTCCCCCACACACATGAACACAGAACAGAGCCCATGTGAGGACACGGTGAGAAGGGAGTCATCTACAAACCCGCAGAAAGTCCTTCCCAGACACCAATCCTACCAACCCTTGGATCATAGACTGCAGCCTCTGGAGCTGGGAGAAAATAAATATGTGTCTTATAAGCCCTCGGCCAGGGGTATTTTGCTATGGCTGCTTTAGAAGGCTCATGCAAATGGGTACAGTTTCGGGCTGGGGTGACAAAAAAGGTGTAGAAACAGGCAGTGATGCTGCAATGACAACCATGTAATTCCTTAATACCCCTGAACTGTACACTGAAAAGGAACCCAAATGGCCAATTGTTTCCGTGTGTTTTATCACAATGAAGAAACCACGCACCCACTATAGTGCTGTTGTCAGATAGGTGCAGGATACTCTGAGCTCTGAGAGGGGCCCTAGCACGGCGGGGTTGGGGGCTGGCAGAGGCTGGGGTGGGAAGGGAAGAGCAAGGCCAGCAAAAGCCAAGCTATTAAGGAGGAGAGAAAGGGGGATGTGTGGCTACAAGCTGCCGATAGTTGGGTGTACTGGAGCAGGAAGGGGTCAGCTAGATGGGGAGGCAGCCAACGGGGCTCATGAGAGTGCCAGCGGCCATGGCTAGGAAACCCTTAAATGCCACCCACGGTAAGGAGCCCGGATTCCATCCTGCAATCAGCAGGGGCCGCCGAAGGTCTACAGGCAGAGAAATACCATGGTTACATGGGAGTCTGAGGGAGATGAGGCACATGAGAGCCCCTTGTAGGTTGTAAAACTTCTGCAGAAATGTGAAGTTTAATTACTGCCGTCATTGTTACAAGAACAGCTGCAGGTGACATAGGACACCCGGTGAAACAACAGAATGAAGGGTTGCTGGAAATTATCCGGGTTGCCGTGGATCGTAGGCACAAGGGTAGTAAGCTCACATCGTTCACGGATAGTTCTTGCAGATAATCCACAAAGGGCCATAACTGTGGACCCAAGAAAGTGATAGGGAGGGAGGAGTGGTGGGGAGACCCTTTGATAGACCATGACTCCAAGCCAAGGGATACTGGGGTATTCAGTAAGGCTGGTGACTCGGTGGGGCTTAGTAATAACGTTCTTGTGCTTCCGTGAAGCTCCATAAGACTCTAAAAAGAAAAGATCAATGTGGGTCTCTGTCAGGAGAGCTGAACACAAGCAGAGCCTGAGAAACAAGGGAAGAAGGGCATGACTGGAACTCCTGGAGCTCTTGCACACAGAGAAGCTGGATGTGTTAAAGTACTAGCAGTGTATTATTGTCCAGCAGTGATTCAGAAATAGTGGGTCAAAAAGTTCTGATACTTGTCAAGAACCAGTTCTAATCTCATGCCGCGTAAACCTTCACTGGGACAAGGCTGGGAAATGAGATGGTAAGCTATCTTAGTTCCCCATTGACTTACATTAGACTCTTCGGGCTGTCGTCAATTAGCTTCTGATGAATTTTTCACTTTGAAGGGGCAGGAGTACTGTCTGGATCCCATGTTTTTCTTGTAGCACACAGGAGACGGACACACACACACACACACACGCATACGGAGTCATTATGAGGCTGATGGCTTTTACAGGAAGCCTGGGGAAAATCCTTCCAGGTCTTGAGCCATCATTTCCTAGCATTTCTGTTTTGCAGGCTCAGATTTTCCTATTTGGTCACACCTGCTATATATTAAGCATGGAAATGAAACAATAAGGATATCATGAAGGCATTCCACGCTTTTCATCTAAAACTCCAAAGCTAAGGACTCCATCAATATTTATTTGGCACCTATTAGCATATCACTCGGTGGAGAAATATTTCATTTTTACTCTGCCTGTCCCTAAAAACTACTTATGGTAAATTTATAAACAAACTGAAGTCAAAGACCAGATTTCCTGTTATGAACAGTGCTTTTTCTCTTTGAATCCCTAGTGCCCAGCACAGCGTGTGAAACATAGAAGAGTCTCTATCAAAAATTTACAAAGAATAAATGAAAACTGTATGATTGATTTACTGGGATCCAAGACATAGACATAATAAAATAACAAGTATTATAATTATGTTAATACATTATGATTATATAGATATACTGGGTGCCAAGGGAGTGATAGAATGAAGGAGGTTTTGGTAGAAGGAGGCAAGACCAAGAAGATAAGTTCCTGGCGCTCAAGACATTATCCTTTTGCTCCAGTGAGCCTGAGACTGATGTCACAGAAGAAAGAAGGCCAAAGAGGTGGGTGTCTTCTATAAGAGCATACAGCTAGAGTCATTGAAGGATGGCTAAATAAGAACCATGACTAGTTATAGGAAGATGACTCTGGACATGAAGTTCAGATCTGTAAGTCTCCAAGTCCTTATTCTTTGCTGTCTACTTTTGCAGACTCAAGAGAGACCAAGGTGAGGTCAGCATCTGGGAAGGCTTAGGGACGTTGGAAGTGGAAGGAAGGAGAGGAGGGGACAGTGTGAGGCGGTTGGAGGAGATGGCTTAACAGAACAGCAGTGGAGAATCGCTCTGGGAATGGGCCAGATCTTTACACCAGGGCTGTCCCAGTATGTGACACTTTTGTGGTCGGGCCCCACTTTGTAGGCCCCAGCTCACCCTCTCCAGGCTGCAGAGCATGCTTTCAGGGCGGCCTCTCACAGCATCCAGGGTAACTCAGCATCCACTGGGCCACCGACTTCCCCTCCTGCAGCCTGTCTAGGGCTTCGGGATCTTCCCTGGGATAATCAGGGCTGGTCCCCAGGGGCTGGCCGTCTCCAGAGCCTGCCAACCCCAAGAGGTCAAGGAGGTCAGCGTGGCTGTGGTGCCTGGCCCTGTGGCTAGCTGGCCAGGCAGCAGCGCCCCTGCAGAGCCGGGAGACCGTCCAGAGGAAGCCGTGCTTCGCACACCAGGAAGAGGCTTTGATTTTCAGTAACAGCATTGCGGGGAAGATGTTGACTTGGCCATACGGATTTGGTGGATTTGGTGGATTTGGTGGTCCTAGAAGAGCCAGGGCTCAGCCTCAGCCTTAGGAGACTGGCTGTCATTTATTTAGACCACACCTCCAAGAGCAAACACTTTCAGGGGATAAAATAAGTTGCATACTGACCTGCTGACTTCTCATCTGAAAATCTTATTACCTCCTCTGTGAAATCCTCTTCTCTGATCCGGGGCATCTAATCACTGACACATCCGACCCCATTCCCCTCCTCCGTGTCCCTACTCAGTCTTCTCACCCAACGGGTTCTTCCACTCCAGGCTTGCACCCTCCCCTGATCATCCGCACACAGCCCTCTGGCTTCCCTCTTGTTCTCCCACACCTGAGGCTTTGGATGAGGCCTCCCCATGGCTCACTGCGAAGCCTGTCCTCTCGATACAGCCCGGCTCACCCCACCCACCTCAATCCTTGGCCCATCGGTCTGCTTTTCCCTGCATTGGCTCATGCGTGACCTCGAGGTGCGGAGCACAAGCCTGGTGCTCACGCACTGCCCCTACTGCCGGCAACCCTGTCCCTGTCCCTGCCCAGATCCCTTTCAAGGAGGAATTGCAAATCAGCCCTCAGAAGCACCCTACAAGGTTTCCGTGGTGAAGGTGAAGGTTTCCAAGGTTGCCCGCGGTTGGTAGCAGAGCAGAGTGTTCTGAAACAGGGCATCTCACACAGTCCTGGAGCAGGGACCAGGCACAGGGGCGGAGGAGGCTCCAAGCACATGCAGATCCCCTCCAGGGACTTGCAAGCTGTTCTGGAATAATCTGAGGGTCCTGGGCTCCCACCTCGCCCGAGGTAAGGAGAAGAGCAAAGGAAAGAGTGTTTTGTTTCGATTTTTGAGAAATTGTTCTTATTCCCTAGATGTGAGGCCCAGGAAACTAAGAAAACACACAGTTTAAAATAATAGCCTCTTTGTAACCTGGGGGCGGGGGGAGACCTTTATTCTCAGAAAAAAAAAAATCTATTCTGCATAATATATTTCCTTAAGAGGAACAAACTGGTGATTTCATCTCTAAGTCAAAAGTCAGAGGGCAATTGGCCATCTCTGTAAACTGGAGCCTTTGAGTGAATATGGATAAGGTATGCAAAAAGCCAATAATTGAGATTTCTGTATTGAATGAAGTAGTGGTACTTTTATAATTAAAACACAGAATATGGCAAAACCCTAGAGGGCTTTCCATTACCGCCAAAAGAGTCAAGATCCCTCAGGACAGTGTTTGAGGGCCTTGAAATTTAGGGCTAAACTGCCTGTTATCCATGACTGACCACTTTCCCCTAAGCCTCTATGCTCTAGCACATTCTGGAAAGAATCATTGCCTTTGTAGAATCTTTCTCTCCCTTTCTTGGGTATCTTCCTCTCACACCCTGTTGTCAACTAGTATTATGGGCTGAATATTTGTATCTCCCTACATAGATAATTCGTACATTGAAGCTCTAACCCGTAGTATGATGGTTTGAAGGTGGATCCTTTGGGAGGCGATTAGGGTTCCATGAGGTCTTGAGGGTCCAGTGGCCTTATAAGAAGAAGAAGACAGAGGGCGCCTGAGTGGCTTAGTCATTAAGCATCTGTCTTTAGCTCAGATCATGATCTCAGGATTCTGGGATTGAGCCCCACACTGGGCTCCTTGCTTAAGGGGGAGACAGCTTCTTCCTCTCGCACCCCTCTCCGCTTGTGTTCCCTCTCTTGCTGTGTCTTTTTTTGTCAAATAAATAAATAAAACTTGAAGAAGAAGAAG
>PITA01010916.1:0-69521 GCA_004023965.1 Spilogale gracilis | reverse complement strand
ATGTTTTAACAAAGTTTCTTTAAGCACCATCTTCTTAAGTATTTGTTTAGGGACCATTAAATGACATTAAATTCCTAACAGAAGGCAAAATCAAAAGCTCAGGTACTACAAACTACTATAGATTAAATATCAATCACAAATTAAGATAAAGCACATTTGAAATGTTAATGAAAAAAGGCATTTCAGTGCCTAGTTTTCTAATTTTTCATTTTACTATGTAGGCAGTTAAAATACTGGACAGTCCTGTTCAATGCCAGATATTTATGCTTTGGTAGCAAGGAACAGGCAAAAACCATGCTGATTCCAAGACAGAGCTTTACTACAGAGGGAGTACTCTTGCTCTTACAAATATAAATACTGGAAGAGAGCAATATTCAAAATTCAAAGAAAACAATACACACAGATTGACAGCACTTTGTAGAAATATTATTATACTGTCGTTTTTGTTTGCTTATATATAATTTCAGTGTCCTGCCTTTTATCTGCCAGTAATGATAAATTTTTGAGGACCCCGATTTTACCTTCATTGGACATACAAAGCCTACCTCAATGTTTTACTCTAGTGGTATTCACTAAAGACATTGAAATAATAAATGTTAAAAATGTTGTTGTATTGTGGATTGGGTTGCCAGATAAAATATAGGATGCCAGGGGTGGATCAGTCAGCTGGGCCTCGAACTCTTGATTTTGGCATCAGGGTCAGGGGATTGAGCCTGTGTTGGACTACATGCTCAATGCGGAGTCGGTTTGTCCCTTTCCCTCTCTCTCTCTGCTCCCACCCCAACTGCCCTTCCTTGAACACACACATGTGAACTCTCTCTCTTTCTCTCAAATAAATAAATAAAATTCTTTAAAAAAATATTTAGGATGCTAAATTAAATTTCACTTAAAATTTTGTATCCAAATTTAACTGTGTATCCTTATTTTTATTTGCTAATTCTGGCAATTCTAAATCTGAGCAACTTGTTAAGGAACAAAATTTCACCGAGTAAATTTTAAGAATCCTATTGCCTTTATTTAATGATTCATGAATCAAGCAGCATCCAAGACAGAGAATAGCTTTGAGGAGCTGTACAAAGTGAAAGATGTTTATTGGAGTGAGAACAAGGAAATTATACTAGACAAAAAAGATTAGTTATGACATGATCACTTTCCTTTAGGGGACAGCAAGCATCTACTTGATTATTTGACAATTGCTGATTAAACAATGTCTGATTGACTGATTAAAGATTAGATTTCTGGGGCAGCCAACACTTAAGTTTAGGGGCATGGGGCTGAGTATAAGTGACTCCACTGGGGCCTGTTATCCTGTTTTTAACAAACCTTTAGTAAGAAATCAGATCTTGGGCGCCTGGGTAGCTCAGCTGGTGGGGTGACTGCCTTGGGCTCAGTTCATGATTCTGGAGACCCAGGATCGAGCCCACATTGGGCTCCCTGCTCAGCTGGAGGCCGGCTTCTCCTTCTCTCATTCCCTCTGCGTGTGTTCCCTCTCTGGCTGTGTTTCTCTCTATCAAATAAATAAATAAAATCTTTAAAAAAAAAAAAAGAAATCAGATCTTGTAGCCCCACTGACTGGCTAAGGCCTTTTTGGAAGTAAAACTGTTCTAATCTAAAAACAAAGGGATCTCACTTGTTCATCAGTGAGACTGAACTAGAAAAGATGTTGTACTATAATGGTCTCATTTTATGGGGAGGATAAAGTAAAATAACTATAATTCTTTGCAAACATTTTGAGAAGGTGCAAAGGAGATAAATATTATGCTTTTTCATGCTCCTGAGAAGAGCTATGCTCTGCAAGTACAAAAATCATATTTATACCAACTTTTCTTTCAGACGTGTTTATTTTTAAAGCTGATTCTGATAGAAGAGTGACTCAAGGGGTGGGAAGGTTGGTGGAAAAATTTAAAAGAGGAAGGTATTATTGGCAATTTCTATACTTAAAAAAGTAAATGCTGGGGCGCCTGGGTGGTTCAGTTGGTTGGGCGACTGCCTTCGGCTCAGGTCATGATCCCGGACCTGGGATGGAGTCCCACATCGGGCTCCCTGCTCGGCGGGAAGCCTGCTTCTCCCTCTTTCACTCACCCTGTTTCTGTTCCCTCTCTGGCTGTGTTTCTCTCTGTCAAATAAATAAAATCTTAAAAAAAAAAAAAAAAGTAAATGCTGAATGAATGCAGTTTCTGTTTTGGACAGAATTTTTTTTTAATTTCCAAAAGTAAAAGCTTCTATATTCTTTTTAAAAGCACAACATAATTGGGGCACCTGGGTGGCTCAGTTGGTTAAGTGACTGCCTTCGGCTCAGGTCATGATCCCGGAGACCCTGGATGGAGTCCCACATCCGGCTCCCTGCTCGGCAGGAAGCCTGCTTCTCCCTCTCTCATTCCCCCTGCTTGTGTTCCCTCTCTGGCTGTGTTTCTCTCTGTCAAATAAATGAAATCTTTAAAACACACACACACACACACACAACATAATATATCAATGGCCCCACCACCATTACAACTTACTTTGATTAGGACAAAGTCTAGGAATTCCTCTCTCCTAACCTTGTGATTTCTAATGAATTGTTCTTGCTCACAAACCTTATAGTACTGAAGGGGAAAAAGTGATGCTATTTTAGAATGCCCAGAAATGGGGGCAGCTGGGCGGCCTTCAGAAGAGCATGTGACTTTTGATCTCAGGTTCATGAGCTTGAGTCCCACATTAGGTCTACAGATTACTTAAATAAATGTCTGGAAGGGAATGTGATGAGGAAGCATTGTCATTACCTATACACCACATTCGTCCTGAGTTGGATATATGATAGAAGGATTAGCCTTGTTTAATGTCCTAAAGAGTATACCATGTGAACATCAGAGAAAGAGAATTTCCTAGTATTTACATATCAGTGAATAATATAAGAATAAAGACCCTAAAAAACTTGAAGTTCTCTACAGATATTTGTTTAATAAGAGGATTTTAAACTTCAGACATGTGTGCCCAATATTTTTAAAAAGCCAACTTTTGGAAGGGAATTTCTATTAATATGCACTGGTGAAAAAATTTAAGTTAAATTGACACTTAGACTCTTGGCTTCAATAGGAAACTCCTCAGGTAACTCAGCCAGTAAAGACTTAGATTTCTTTTCTTTTCTTTCTTTTTTTTTTTTAAATATTTTATTTATTTATTTGAGACAGAGAGAGCAAGCACAAGAGGGAGTAGGGGGTAGGGGGATAGAGGGAGAAGCAGACTCCCAGCTGAGCAGGGACCCTGATGTAGGGCTGGATCCCAGGACCCTGAGCTCATTACCTGAACCAAAGGCAGACACTTAACCCACTGAGCCACCCAGGTGCCCCTATCACTGGTTTTGAATAGAACTTAAGATTTTAGTCCTAGCTGTTATTAACTTACAGTGACCTTGAGTGCTCAAGCTTTTCCCCCTGTATGCTTCAATTTCTCTATCTGAAAAATGAGATGGGCCACATGACTTTGCATTTGGCAATAATTTCTTAAATATAACACCAAAAGCACAGACAACAAAAGAAAAAATAGATAAATGGGACTTGACTAAAATTAAAAACTTCTGTCCATTAAAGGACACTGTAAAATGAGTGAAAAGCCAAGCCATAAAATGAGAGAAAATATTTGCTAACCATATAACCAACAAAGGTTTAATATATAAATGATCAAGAAGCACAAGAAAAGGTGCTCAACATCATTAGTCATAAGGTAAATGCAAACTAAAACTACAATGAGATAACATTTTACAACTACCAGGATAGCCACAAAAACTAAAGACCAAAAAAAAAAAAAAAAGCAAAAATTAACTAGTGTTGGTGAAGATGTGGAGAAACTGGAACCCTCATAAATGCTGGTGGTAATATAAAATGGTCCAGGTACCATGGAAAACAGCACAGCAGTTCCTCAAATGGTTAAAACACAGAATTACCATATGATCCAGCAATTCCACTCTTAAATATATGTACATCAAAGAATCAAAAGCACAAATACCTGAATGAAAGGGTTTATAGTTGCATTCATAATAATCCAAAGGTGGAAACAACCCAATGGTCCATCAGCTGATGAATAAACAAATGTGGCATATTCATACGGTGTAGTATTATTCAGCCATAAAACAGAATGGAGTACTGATAATAGGTACAGCATGGATGAACCTTGAAAACATCATGCTAAAACATCAGATGGTAAACACAAAAGGACAAAAGTGCATAATTCCACTTAGGTCATGTGAAATATCAAGAATAGGCAAATTCAAAGAAACAGAAAACGCAATAAAGAGTACCAGGAGCTAATAGAAGTGGGTAATGGGGAGTTATCACTTAATGGGTAGTTTCCATTTACTGTGATGAAAAATTTTGGAAATAATGGTGAAGGTTACACAAAATTGTAAATGAAATTAATGCCACTGTACTGTACACCTAAAAATGGTTAAAATTGAAAGTTTTGTTATAGATCTTTTTCACAATTAAAAAAAAAAAAAGAGCTGGGCGTGGGACCAGGTGATCTCTAAGTTGGGTGGCCATTTACGTTCCAGAACAGCCCAGTTATGGACTGTTGTGCCAATCGTTAATTATTAATAGCATCCTCTTGGGGTTTCAACGCTATTAGTTTGGACAATGAAATATTACGGTCATCTTATCTCTAAGGATCTCTGATTTTCAATGGCTCTGAGATCCTAACCACCGGCATTAGGACCTTGGAAAGGTTTTGTGATGACATCATCTCTAGAAAAAAAATTCACCGGTCTCCAGGGAACTGGAGACAGTGCAGGAAACATCTGCACTTCATACAAACGCTCAACTCCCAAGTGGTAAAGCGCTCTTCCCATTGCGTCCCACCCCGCGCGGCTAAGAAACACTGGGAGGGTACCGCGGTGGTGGTCAAAGGAGCCAACGGGCCCCACCCTCCTCTGCCCGCCACTCTCAGCATGGCTACCCCTGCGGAAGTGGGGGAGGGAGCGAGTCACCTTTTGTCGGCCCCGGAGGGGCGGGCCCCGGAAACCAATGAGGTTCAGCGGACCAATGGGGAGAGGCAAGCGACGGGAACTAGCCCGGGCGTTGGCTAGAGAGCGGTGGGGGTGGCTTGGGTCTGGCGGCCTTGAGGGCAGAGTTGCGGCTGCCACGTTATTCCCGCCTTCTGCGGTTGGATTTTGCCCGGTCGGGTGCCACCGTCAGCGCTTCCGGTCTGAACTCTAGCAAAGTAGATCTGTCCTCACCCTATCCAGTGCTTGTCCCTCCCCTTTAAAGGCAGCTCTAGTCAAAGCCCAGCTGTCCCAACCCTCTCCTTTTTAGATGACTCATCTCCACGGCACTACTCTGAGGCAAATTGACGGCTCCAGGTGTGGATTCAACACTTTTGAATTTAAAACATTTTTTTCCTGATTATAAAAATAAATAATTTAAAAGACTGGGACACAGTTTTTTAAAAATGACTTACCCCACCAACCAGAATCAATCAAGATTACCGTTTGTCATTCTTCCCTTTTTTTTTTCATTGTATATCTATTTTAACACAATTGGGACAATGCTGCATGAAGTTATCTGTTGTTTGTTACATACTAAGTATTTTTCTTTGTTATTTTAATTATATGCATAGTGTAAGCTATTCCATGAATAAATGACCTGTAATTTCCGTATTCCCCCCATGGTCATTTAAACATTTGGAACTTGAAGTGAATAGCCAGTTGGAGGTGGGGCAGGTAGAGGGAGCTAGCTAAGATCTGGCTATTCCACAACCTTATCCTTCCTTTTGAGTTGTAACACAAGAATTAGAAGATTTTAGAGCCTTCATAGACTTTGCAGTCCTAAGATTCTAAAGTATTATAGTCTTGAGAAGCTCAGAATCATTTTATCTTGGAGTGGTAAGGATTCTGAAGAAACAAATCCAAACTTCCACCAAAGGTAGAAGTAGCCAGAGTTGGAAGGTTCTCTTAGCCAGACTTGAATAATGTATGCACTTTGAGCCTTAGTTTCTTCATCTATAAAACAGAAATAACAACCACAGAATTGTTCTTTAACTGGTTACAGTCTACCTACAGTAGAATAAAGGAATCCATGGCCATTAAAGATACAAGGGCTTTACGAATTTATTTATATGTAATTTAGACATTTATTATATTTATAAATTACATATTATATAACTTACATATTTATTATATATAAATGTATATTTATATTTTGTGCAAATATGGGTTTCATATGAATATTATATTTCATATAAATATTTCATGTATATGCACACACCCATATATAACAATGGATAAAAAGGAAGCTCTTCTAGATAAAGCAGAAAGCAGGCATTTTGGAGGGTAGCCCCATTCACTTGAACTTTTATTTGATCTTGAAGCTTCTGTTGTATCACCCTCATTTTATAGATTTGGGTACATAGATTTGGGTACAGATTTGAGGTGTATAAAATAGAAATGACTTGCTCCATATCACATAATGGTAGCTTTTTATGATCTCTAGTATGGTGCTTTTTCCCTGAACATAAGCTGCCTCCTAAAATGTAAGAGTGTGTATAAAAGGCTGAGATTGCAGGAATAAAAGTATTAAGACCCCAAAAGATAAATAGGTAACAGATATGAACTGGCTATTCACAAAGGAAATATAATTGGATAACAAAGCATGAGGGGAAAGGTTCAACCATACTAAAAATCAAAAAAGAAAACAGAATTTATGAATTACCAATTTGCAAAGATTTATTTTTATTGAGATATAATTGATATATAACATTATATTAGTTTTAGGCCTAACAATGATTCAATATATGTATATATTGTGAAATGATCACCACAATAAGTTTGGTCAACATCCATCACCACACATAATTATAAATGTTTTTCCTTATGATTAGAACTTTTAAAATACACTCTCTTAGCAACTTTCAAATATACAGACAGTATTATTATTATTATTAACATATACTGTATTATTTGCTTCAGGGGTACAGGTCTGTGAATCACCAGTCTTTCACAACTCACAGCACTCACCATAGCACATACCCTCCCCAATATTTATAATCCAACCACCCTATCTTTCCCCTCCACCCCCGAGCAACCCTCAGTTTGTTTCTTGAGTCTCTTATGGGGCACCTGGGTGACTCAGTGGGTTAAGCCTCTGCCTTCAGCTCAGGTCACCATCTCAGGGTCCTGGGATTGAGGCCTGCATTGGGCTCTCTGCTCAGCAGGGAGCCTGTTTTCTCCTCTCTCTCTGCCTGCCTCTCGGCCTACTTGTGATCTCTGTCTGTCAAATAAATAAATAAATAAAAATCTTTTTAAAAAAGAGTTATGGTTTGTACACACAGTATTATTAACTATAGTCACTGAATTATATATTATATCCCCAGGACTTATTTATTTTGTAAATAGAAGTTTGTACCTTTCGACCACCTTTACCTATTTCATCCATCCCCCTAACCACTTCTGCCTCTGGCAACTACCAAACTGTTTTCTGTATTCATGAGGTTTTTTTATGGGATGTTTTGTTTGTTTGTTTGTTTGTTTGTTTAAAGATTTTATTTTATTTATTTGACAGAGAGAAACACAGCCGGAGAGGGAACACAAGCAAGGGGATTGAGAGAGGGAGAAGCAGGCTTCCCGCTGAGCAGAGAGCCCAATGTGGGACTCGATCCTCGGTCTCCGGGATCATGACCTGAGCCAAAGCAGTCGCTTAACCAACGGAGCCACCCAGGCACCCCAGGATGTTTTGTTTTTTAGGATTCTCTGTATAAGTGAGATCATATAGTATTTGTCTTTCTCTGGCTGATTCCACTGAACAGTTAATCTGTTACCACAAATGGCAGGATTTCCTTTTTTTATGGCTGAATAATATTATATTATATATGATGTATATATATCATATTTTCTTTATCCACAAAGTTTTTTATATATAATTTTTCACTTACCAAATTTGGAACATTTTCAAATATATTAATATTCAATGCTTGTGAAGATGTGACAAAAACAGATTTGGTGCCTCTGAAATAAAGTTTGGCAAAACCCATCAAAAGTCTCAAATCTATGTAGAACTAATTCTGCTTTTCATGATAGCTGCCATAGGAAAGTAATCTTAAATATGAACATTTAGTATAATCTGCAGTATAAGAAAATAAGTTGAACAGAGTTGTCAGTGTAGGAGGAGCAATGGGTATGTTATAGAAGTGGCTAGAATGGCAAATTGGAGATGGATCATGAGAGCAATGAATGCCATGGTAAGGAATGTGTTGTTAAATTAGAGGGCTATTAGTAGTTATGGAAGGTTTTGTTTGATTTGGTCTATTTTATTTGTTAAAATATAATCCCCATAATACATGCTTCAGGAAAACTGATTTTGGTAATGAACTAGAATGGGGAGTAGACTAAGGGTTTGAATAGAAGGCCAGGACAGTAGGTCAGGTAGAAGACTGTAAAAGTAGAGATAAAATGATAAGGCATTCAAAGAAAGACATAGAGAGGAAGGGCGCCAGGATGGCTCACTTGGTCAAGCACAAGGTCATGATCCCGAGTCCTGGTATGTAGCCCTCTGTAGCCCTCTGCTCAGTGGAGAGTCTACTTGTCCCTCTGCCTGCACCCCCTTACCCCCCACTCACATGTACTCTTTCTCTCAAATAAATAAGTAAAATCTTTTTTTTGTTGTTAAGATTTTATTAATTTATTTGACAGAGAGAGAGAGATCACAAGTAGGCCGAGAGAGAGCAGAGGAAACAGGCTCCCTGATTAGCAGAGAGCCTGATGAAGGCCTCGATCCCAGGACCCTGAGATCATGACCTGAGCCGAAGGCAGAGGCTTTAACCCACTGAGCCACCCAGGCGCCCTCAAATAAATAAGTAAAATCTTTTTAAAAAAAGACATTGAGAGGATAGCTGGAGAAGATGAAAGTTAGAAATTCCTATCTCAGTAGTTCAAGGAGGTAGTACTCTCTTCTGAGGAATTATTTCAAAATCTGCCTCCATATCATGATCTTATAAAATCTGCACCTGTGGGGCGCCTGGGTGGCTCAGTGAGTTAAAGCCTCTGCCTTCGGTTCAGGTCATGATCTCAGGGTCCTGGGATCAAGGCCTTCATCGGGCTCTCTGCTAAGCAAGGAGCTGCTTCCTCCTCTCTCTCTGCCTGCCTCTCTGCCTACTTGTGATCTCTCTCTCTGTGAAATAAATAAATTAATTAAATCTTAAAAAAAAATCTGCACCTGTGTCTCCTAATCCCAAGATGCCAAACAGGAAAATTACCCTAGAGGCTATGAGTAGCTTGCTAGAGTAAAATAATGAAATGGTGTTTTTTCTGTTTTTTTTTTTTTTTCAGTATACATTATTTACTTGGGCCTTGGATAGCAGCAACACAAAGGATTCTTCCTACACCATAAGAAATGTCAAGTAATGGTACAAGTTATAGAAGGGAGTGGGGGAGGATAATCTCCCAGGTGTCCAAGTATCCCAGTATCCTGTGCTGAAGGAGCTTTGTACAACAGGTGCTAGAGGCTGGGCTGGTCCTACCTGAACACAAGTTCTGGCATCTGGAAAGGTTGACTGAGCAGCACACTTAACCACCTGGTAAGTGGTTCTTTGTAACCTCCCTTCTAACAGCCTTCTGCGATCTCACTTGAGCTTCCCTCTTGCAGCCTCTTTCATCATCCTTTCTCCCGTTCTCTAGGGTTAGGCAATCCCTGCTCTCTGGGCCCAACCCTGCACAAGCAGAGAATTCCTGGTAAAGTGTAGGCTGGGGAATAAGCATCATTCCTTTCTGGCTTGCTTTTGGTAGCCAGCTCTCTTTCGTCACTGGCCTTTTATCGTTTTTTTTATTCTTATAAGTATGATTTTCTCTGTACCAAAACCATACCAAAGAATAGAAGCAGAAAAGTTCTATTGAAGCTAAAATAGTTTTCAACTGAAGATAGTTTAATGCATATATTTTTAGTTTAGCCATAAACTAGAACTATTTGGTACCTTTGGGAAACTTTTTATGACAGGGTACTATAGAATTATTACTTTAAGGAAAGTTTAATCTGAGATCAAACATATTCTTCAAAAGGGCCTCCCTTTATTCTCTCTTCTTCCCTGAGGCTTTCTCTGATGTGGTTGTGCTGTGGACTGGTTCCATTTTTTTTTTTTAAAGCTCTTATAGAAGGTTGACTTGTAAAAATAAAGTCAGAAAACCGAAGTTCCTCCAGGCTTTTTTGATGGTGAAAGGTCTTGGAGAAATCTAAACTCCATAATTACCTGTAAGATCTTTTAAATATTCTTTCATTCATTATTTCATTCAGTATTTATTGGAGTCTCTTTATGTTCTATGACCTGTAGCAACTTATTGGAATACAAAGAAAAATGAAGAATATTCCTGTAAGCATACACTGCTTAGGACTAAGTATATGATGAAGTGGGGGCACCTGGCTGGTTTAGCAGGTAGAGCATGTAACTCTTGACCTCAGGGTCGTGAGTTGTAGCTCCACACTGGGTGTAGAGACTACTTAACAACTAAAAAAAGGACGCCTGGATGGCTCAGTGGGTTAAGTCTCTGCCTTTGGCTCAGGTTATGATCTCAGGGTCCTGGGATCAAGGCCCGCATCGCTCTCTGCTCAGCAGGGAGCCTGCTTCCTCCTCTCTCTGCCTGCCTCTCTGCCTACCTGTGATCTATCTCTCTGTCAAATAAATAAATAAAAATCTTTTAAAAATTAAAAAAAAAATCTTGGGATGCCTGGGTGGCTCAGTTGGTTAAGTGTCTTCCTTCAGCTACGGTCATGAGCTCAGGGTCCTGGGATGAGCCCTATTTCAGGTGTTCTGCTCAGCAAGGAGCCTGCTTCTCCCCTCTCCCTCTGACTGCTTGTGCTCTCTCTCTCTTAAATAAAGAAATAAAATCTTTTTAAAAAATTTTAAACCTTAAAAAAAAGATGAAGGAAGAAATATTGAGAAACATCTGTCCGGAGGAGGAGGGGAAAATTACAAGGTGAAAGAAGTTGCTGTTTTAGTGCCTTTAACGTTCATTCTTAACTGGAAAAAGACTGACTTCACTGGTAGTTCCTCAGTAAGGTTGTTGTGGTCCAAATTCATGTGTACCGTGTAAATTTCAGATCACCAAGTGTTGGTTTGAGATTTATGGTTGGCAATAGGAGGATGTCAGAGCTTCCGATTTGCTTTTGGTATTGTTGACCATCAGATGGAACATCCAGAGCTAGAAATATACATTACCTTGTTTTTGCCCCTGTACAAGTTGTTCAGGGTTAGGCAAGTCCCCTGTCTTCTTCCCTTTGTTTTTTTTAATCTACAAAGTGAGAAAACTTACCTCATAACTTTGCTAAAATTGCATAATGTTCACGTAAGTTGATTGAAAAGTACAAAACAATAAACACGATAATATCAGTGGTCAATCTTTGAAGTGAAAAAAATTACTCCTTTAAAAATGCTCACAATCTAGTGGGCAAGATATACAAGGGAGCAAATAGTTATGATACAGTGTGTTGAGGGGATAGAAAGGGGGCTGTGTAAGCACAGTGGAGGGACCACAGGGACCACACCATTTCTGTGAAGTGGATGCAAGAAGTTAAATATAAAAGGTAACGTTTGACTTCTGTCTTTAAAGAGAAGTTGGGTTTTTCTGGGTGAGTAAGTAAAGAAGGATCATTTCAGCAGAAAGAACTGAGGTACAAAGGCAGGGAGAAATGAAGATATGATAGAGTATGTCATGATTAAAGAATTACAGAAGTTTATTTTGACTGGGACTAATATTTATATAGAAAAGAATAGGAAATGAAGCTGGATACGTAGGTAGGAGTAGAGAGTAAAGATCTCAGTATGTTTTTTTCTTTAAGATTTTTCTCATTGTTAGTCTTTTTTTTAGTCGTATTTATTTATTTTAAGTAATCTTGACACTCAACAAGGCTCAAGTCCATGACCCTGCTATATGCTCCTAAAGAGTAACATGAAGGACATTAGGAGAAGGAAAGGAAATGTGAACTGGAGCAAATCATAGAGGAGGACAAAGCATGAGAGACTTTGGACTCTGAGAAACAAACAGGGTTTTGGAAGGGGGTGTTGGGAGATGGGTGAGCGTGGTGGTGGGTATTAAGAAGCGCATGTATTGCATAGACCACTGGATGTGGTGTATAAACAATGAATCTTGGAACACTGAAAAAATAAAATAAAATAAATTATTTAAAAAAAGAGTTGTGTGGCGCCTGGGTGGCTCAGTTGGTTGACCCACTGCCTTCGGCTCAGGTCATGATCCCGGAGACCCGGGATCGAGTCCCACATCGGGCTCCCTGCTCGGCGGGAAGCCTGCTTCTCCTTCTCTCACTCCCCTTGCTGGTGTTCCCTCTCTGGCTGTGTTTCTCTCTGTCAAATAAATAAAATTTAAAAAAAAAAAAAAGAGTTGCATGCTCCTCTGACTCCGCAAGCTAGGTGCCTCTCAGTAGGTCTTATTCAAGAGTTTGGACTTGATCCTATAGGCTACTATAGGGAGCCACTAGCCACATATGGCTATTTAAGATAAAATTTAAATAAAAATTAAATTGAAATCCAGTTCCCAGGTTGCGCTAGTCACATTTCAAGTTCAAGTGCTCAAACATCGCATGTGGTTAGTAGCTACCATATTGGACAGAGCAGATATAGAACATTTACGTATTTGTAGAAAGTTCTGTTGGACACCATTGCTATAGTCAGCGTGTGGGGAGCATTAAATGTTCTTGGGCAGGGGAGTGGCATGGTTATATTTGTATTTAGAAATATTATTCCCTGGGGCGCCTGGGTGGCTCAGTTGGTTAAGCGACTGCTTTCAGCTCAGGTCATGATCCTGGAGACTTGGGATCAAGCCCCACATCCGGCTTCCTGCTTAGCAGGAGGCCTGCTTCTCCCTCTCTCAGTCCCTCTGCTTGTGTTCCCTCTCTTGTTGTGTTTCTCTGTCAAATAAATAAATAAAATATTAAAAAAAAAGAAATATTATTCTCATGGCCTTGTTGAGCTGTCTTGATTTCTCCATGGGAGGCTTAGTTTTTAATGGCTGGAGACAAAATATGCCAGAGAAACTACAGAATAATGGATATACAAGGATTTCTGGCCACATCTGTTTGAAAATGTCTTTCTGGGAAGCTCAGTAAGCTCATATTCCTTTATAATACATGACATCATTGGCAGAGCTTGGCAACAATATCCATTTTGACACATTAAAGGATATCGCTGTAGTGTCTTTACATCAATATATGCTGATTTCACCCTCCTTTTGGGTCCTAGATTCCTGACCTTTTAAAGTATTCTAGTTGTCTTGAGAATCGTTGTGCTTTGCTAATAGAATTAATTGTCCTTTTCTTCCTTGTTATCCCTCTTCCACTCAGCTTTTTCCCTCTTTAGAGTGTACGAACAACACAAAAGTGGTTTTGTATCTTACTAGATTGCATTAACCTGGACTGGACAAGGAAAGAAACTCTCTGGCTAGCCAGTCTGCCCTTTTGGAAACCTGTAGTTGTAATCCCATGCAACAGAAGGAACACAGGCCCTGAAATCAGACAGGTAATCACTTGCAGTGTAACTTATGTTAACTAGGTAACTTCTTCCTGTTTCTGTTCCTCATCTATGAAGTGAGTGGTTTTCAATTTCACACAGTTATTGGGAGGGTTGAATGAAACTCTATACTTGAAAGGACCTGACCTGACACAAACTAGGAGCTTGACAGACATATTTTTTTTTCAATTTAAAAATTCACTTCTAAGCTTTTAGATACCCATGCAGGCAAAGACCAGTCACTGTGGTGGAGGCGGTATGGCTTGTCTGCTATTTGTTTAGGCAGAATTAATTGCTATCTCTTTGTTGTCCCAATACGTTGCACATAATTCTGCTATTTCATCTACTATACTATGTATTAGTTATTTGTTAGTATCTCTTTTTCATATATTTGATTGTGAGTTCCTCAAGGACCAGGATCCTATCTGATTAATTTATTTCAGTGGCTAGTGCAGACATGGAGATCTGTCTTCTAACCTTGATATAAAAGTTGATTGAAGGGCACCTGGCTGGCTCAGTTGATAGAGCATGTGGCTCTTGATCTTGAGGTTGTGAGTTTGAGCACCTATTGGGTATAGAGATTACTAAAAGAAACAGTTAAACTTAAAAAATAAAAGGTGATTGAGTGTAAGTGAGGGTTTTGGACATTCAATTCCCTCAAGATAACTGATAATAACTACCTTCTATTGAGTGACCACCATGTACAATGCATTATGCTCAGAGCAGCACTTAACTGTGAATTTGCCTCTTTAGATGATCTCTTAACAACTCTGCCAAAAAAAAGGTTAAAGATTATTTTTGGGGAACATAGATTTACCTATATAGTTCTTTATAGCTCTTTGGAATTTCATCATAGGAAAAGAATGATAAAAAAATAGGATACGAGATTAAAGAATACCCAAATTATTTACTTCTTTTTTTTTTTTAAGATTTTATTTATTTGACAGAGAGAAACACAGCCAGAGAGGGAACACAAGCAGGGGGAGTGAGAGAGGGAGAAGCAGGCCTCCAGCCAAGCAGGGAGCCCGAGGTGGGGCTTGATCCCGGGTCTCCAGGATCCGACCTGAGCCGAAGGCAGTCGCTTAAGCAACTGAGCCACCCAGGTGCCCCAATTTACTTATTTCTGAGGGGGGGCAGAGGGAGAGGGAGAAGGTGAGAAGGAGAGGGAGAGGGACCATCTCCAGTAGACTCTGCACTGAGCAAGGAGCCTGATTCTTGCAGATCCAAAACCCCAAGATTATGAGCCAAGCTGAAATCAAGAGTCAGATGCTTAACTTACTGAACCACTCAGGCACCCCAGTAAGATAAGGGATCCTGACAGCGTTTCTGACAATAAAGCAACTCGGTATCATTGAAGCCCCATTTATATTTACATCTTTGCCTTGCTAAGAACAACAAAAATAACATTAAAACAGTAGCAGCAATAATAACAGCAAGAATAAAAATAACTACATATTTTTTATTTCACTTGATGTTGACTTGATGTGATCAGGTACTGTCTTCATATACATAGTTTATGTGTATATCTCTCTAATTAGAATTCATCATTGCTTTATAATTATTTGTTTATGACTTGGCTTCCTTACTGATCTCTATCAGCCACTTAAAAATTGTATATATTTAAGGTGTACAATATGATGATTTGATATACATCTACATAGTGAAATGATTACTTACGGTCAAGCGAGTTAACTTATCCTTCCCTCATATAGTTATCTTTTGTGATGAGAGGACCTAAATTTATTCTCTTAGCATATTTTCATTATTGAATATGGTATTATTAGTTGTAGCCATCATGCTTAGATCTCTAAGCTTAATTTCTCCTGCATAACTGGAACTCTGTACCCTTTGACAAACTCTTCCCCATTCTGCTCCCAGCTCCCACTCAAATGCCTGGTAACCACCAATCTATACTCTGCTTCAATGAGTCCACCATTCTATTTTGTTTAAGTAATCAAAAAAAAATTTTTTTTTAAAGATTTTATTTATTTGACAGAGAGAAACACAGCCAGAGAGGGAACACAAGCAGGGGGAGTGAGAGAGGGAGAAGCAGGCTTCCCGCCAAACAAGGAGCCCGATGTGGGACTCGATTCCGGATCTCCAGGATCATGACCTGAGCCTAAGGCAGTGGCTCAACCAACTGAACTACCCAGGCGCCCCCGAAAAATTTTTTTTTAAGATTTTATGTATTTATTTATTTGACACACAGAGAGAGCACAAGTCAGGATAGTGACACGGAGAAGGAGAAGCAAGGCTTCCTTGCTCAGCAAGGCGCCCGATGTAGGACTCAATGCCAGGCCCCTGGGACCGTGACCTGAATGGAATGTTGACGCTTAACTGACTGGGGCACTCAGGGGTACCTTTTAATCTCCTTCACCTGTTTTGCCCATCCCCACCCACCTTCCCTCTGGACCACCAATTTCTTCTCCAAATTTAGGAGTTGTTTTGTTTTTTTAGAGTCCACATGTAAGTAAAACCGTATGGTATTTGTCTTTGTCTTTCCAACTAATTTAAATTAGCATGATATCCTCCACATTGTGGCAAATGAATTTGCCCATTTTAAAATCCAGTTACTTCGGGGTGCCTGGGTGGCTCAGTTGGTTAGGCGACTGCCTTCGGCTCAGGTCATGATCCCGGAGACCCAGGATCGAGCCCCACATCGGGCTGCCTGCTCAGCGGGAAGCCTGCTTCTCCCTCTCTCATTCTCCCTGCTTGTGTTCCCTCTCTAGCTGTGTTTCTCTCTGTCAAATAAATAAATAAAATCTTTACCAAAAAAAAATTAAAAAAAATAAAATCCAGTTACTTGTTTTCTTGCTATTGAGTTGAATTCTCAACTCATATATATACTTTGGATATTAGCCCCTTAATAGATGTATGGTTTGCAACTGTTTTCTTCCATTCTGTAGGTTGTCTATTCACTCGGTTGATTGTTTCTTTTGCTGCACAGAAGCTTTTTATTTATTTATTTATTTTAAAAAAGATTTTATTTATTTGTCGGAGAGAACACAAGTAGGGGAAGCAGCAGGCAGAGGGAGAAGCAGGCTCCCCACTGAACATGGAGCCGGATGCTGGACTCCATCCCAGGATCCTGGGATCATGACCTGAGCTGAAGGCAGATGCTTTACAGCTGAGCCATCCAGGCGTCCCCACAGAAACTTTTTAGTTTGATTAAAGTCTCTATGAGCTTTTTAAAGGCAGGGACCATATATTATTCATCTCTGCATTCCCAAGATTCAAAGGACTGACACAAAATCATGCAAAGTAAATGGTTAATGTGTGTAAAGTAAGTAATTGAATGCACAGTGACATTATTATCTCATGTGAGAGGGGTGTGCCAAAGGGAAAACACTTTATACAAACCAAACTGAGTTTGAAACTCAGCTCTGGTTCTGTTGGTTGGCCCTAGACAAGGCTCTTAACCTCGGAATATCTCTACATGTAAAATCAAGTGATAATATTTCACTAACATGCTTGTGAGGAATAAATTTAAGTGATGTTCTGAGCATAACGAGTTGCACCTAGTGTCTAGTGAATAGAAAGTGGTTACTATCAATTATTATGAGGCAGTTAAATGTCAGAAAAGCTCCTAGGGCTAATCAGCTTTTAAATCAAAGTTAGAACTCAGATCTCTCCATGTCCTGTGCTAGCCACTGGAATGAATTAATCAGGATCTCAGTCCTTGAGGAACTCACAATCAAATATGTGAAAGAGACAGTAACAAATAATACACAGTATGGTGGATGACATAGCAGAATCCTGTTCAAAGCTTTGGGACAACACAGAGGTAGCAATTACGCCTGGAAGAACCGCAGTGAAGGTAACGCTTAATGTGGTAGCGAGGGCGGAGTCTGGAGAGTTTTCTAGATACAGAGTCTCAGAAGCTACCGGAACCAAGGTGCTGCGGGGATTGAGTGCGCCTCGGTCGCATATTGTTACTGGACACGGTCGAGGCGTTCCGTCAGTTTTCAAACATCCGGGGATCTCTGGAGCTTGGGCGGGTGTTCAACATACACAGTTGCCCGCCTCAGCATAAAAGGATGAACGGAGCTCTGGAAAAGGTAACGTAGGTTCCACGCACGCCGGGCGCGGCGGAGGTGGTGGGGAAAGTAGAGCTGGGAGGTGGCAACTAGGCTATCACCGCCGCTGCAGACATCCGTATGAGACACCGGAGAGAATAGGCTCTCCCGGCAGCACACGGGGCGTCTGGTAGTCAAAGGGCTGTGCTTCCTCCACTCTTTTCCGAGCGCTATCTGAGGCGCTTCCCCCTGGGCCACGCCCCCTCCGTGGGCCACGCCCCCTCCACCAGCCACCCTCGCAGCCCATTGGCCTGGAAAGGGAAGAGCTCCACAGTGGGAATCTTGCAACCAGGATCTGGTCCGATAATCTGTATGACCTTGAGTAGGTCATTTTATTTTTGCACTTCCAGAGTGTTTCCTAAGTATATCGTTTTGGGTTTTTTTTTTTTTTTTAAAGATTTTATTTATTTGACAGAGAGAAACACAGCCTGAGAGGGAACACAAGCAGGGGGAGCGAGAAAGGGAGAAGCAGGCCTCCCGCCAAGCGGGGAGCCCGATGTGGGACTCGATCCGGGGTCTCCGGGATCATGACCTGAGCCGAAGGCAGTGGCTCAACCAACTGAGCCACCCAGGCGCCCCTGTTTTGGGTTTTTTTAAGATTTTTTTTTTTTAATTTGACAGACAGATCACAAGTAGGCGGAGAGGCAGGCAGAGAGAGAGGAGGAAGCGGGCTCCCTGCCGAGCAGAGAGCCCGAGGCGGGCCTCAATCCCAGCACCCTGAGATCATGACCTGAGCTGAAGGCAGAGGCTTGAACCCACTGAGATACCGAGGCGCCCCTAAGTATACCGTTTTAACTTGGTGACCAGATTGGGATGTGAGGCTACTTGGTGATAGGAAAAGGGAAATAACCCAAATTTTTACTTAGGAAACCTTATTTAAATGACCTTAGAAGAACCGTCTGAATCACAATAAATGCATTCCTTGTCTTCCCTTGCCCTCTTAACAGATTTCAGTTGTGTTCTTTAATGTCCTTAGGCTTGTTTCCTTAATGACTCAAGCCTTACTTTATAAAATAACTCACTAATACTCACTTTAGTCTAATTGTGAGAATTTGGCCAGATCTGATGAAAGGATAATAGAAAAAAAAACCAAGAAGTTCCAAAATTCCACTGTTAAAGATGGCCACATTGGTGACTCTATGCTCTTGCTGTTTGCTTCGATTCTGAGGACTGCTGAAAGGGAGGCATAAGTTTTCAAGGAATACTGTTTCCTACCGTTCTACACTGTATGAAAGCCCATGTAAATCTGTCATTATGGCATCAACTCAGTATAAAAGGGCAGATAGGGCCTCTCCAAGTCTGATGCCACAGGTACCTTCCAGATGCCTCTGTTAATGATTTTATTCTTCCACTCTGCTCTACTGCTTTGGCCAGAGTCTCACTTGAAGTGTCCTCACCCTTCTCACCACCTATCCCAATGCTCCATCCTTCAACACTCAGCTCAGGTCTCATCTTTTCCATAAAACCTTTCTGATTACTCTGGCTAAAATGATTGTTTATTTTCTGAACTAGCTGGTATTATCTCTGGGCATCTAATCATATGTAGTTTTGTGACCATCTTTGTCTCAGCCTGTCTGGAAGTGTTAATGTGTTACATTTATTTATTTTTTTAAAACTTTAAAAAAGATTTTATTTATTTATTAGAGAGAGAGAGAGCACAAGTAAGCCGAGAGACTGGAAGAGAGAGCGGAGGAAACAGGCTCCCTGCTGAGCAGAGAGCCTGACATTGGTCTCAATCCCAGGACCCTGAGATCATGACCTGAGTTGAAGGCAGAGGCTTTAATCCACTGAGCCACTGAGGCACTTAATGCGTTACATTTATAAGAAAAACCCAGGGTATTGCCTGGATGGCTCAGTCAGTTAGGTGTCTGCCTTTGGCTCAGGTTGTGGTCCTGAGGCAAACTCCATGTCAGGCTCCCATGGGGAGAGTGCTTCTCCCTCTCCCTCTGCTGCTCCTCCTGCTTGTACTCTCTCTTTCTTTCTATCTGTCAAGTAAGTAAATAAAAATCTTTAAAAAAAGAAAAACCCAGAGGATTTGCATCAGACCTGGGTTCTATATCTTGCTATGTATATGACCTTAAATGGGTTATTTGTCCTCTCTGTGCTTCAGTTTCTTATTTGTAAAGTGCAGATGATAATGCCACCATTAGAATTCTTGTAACAATTATAGAAGATAATGTAAATAATAATACTTGTAAGGTGTGAAGGCCTACATATGCAGGAATATTGATATTATTCTACAGTTTATATACTGCTTTCATTTTCATAATTTCATTTAATTGTCACAGGCAATGTCACACACAAAAAATGAGGAAATGGAAGCTACTGGCAGAATGTCTGGTACATAATAGGTTTTCAGATGTCCTACCAAATGTGTGAATTAATGAATGCTTTTTTTAAATAGGTCAACAGCCATTTAAGTGAGCCATAGAGCTGAGACGGGAGCCTATTATTTCTCTCTCTCCTAAGACCCACTGCTTTTCCTTTTTTGAGTATTTCACATTTCCCTAATTTGATAATTGTTTTCCTCATCTGTGAAATGAGGAATGAAAACGTTCCTTGACCTTTCCAAGTTGCCCAATCCTTTCCTTTCCTATACAGCCTATTACACTGATCTCACATTGCAGTGTAATAAATAATTTGCCTTCTACTGTCCTCACTGGAAAAATTTGAGGGTAGACAGCTATATTTTCTTTTTATGTATGTGTTCACAGCCTACAGTGTGCTTGGCCTAAGGTAAGTACCTGATAAATATTGAAGGATAAGTAACTGAACAGAAGTTGACATTACATGTAAGTACATGCCAGAGCTGGAACTAGAACTTCAAACTCTTGCTCACTACTCTTTCCTTAGAAGCCCCCAAATTTTTAGCTTACAGTCCTCTCACATTTCAGATGAATGAAAAGCCCAGCTTTACTGGAATAAAACTGGGTGGAATCACATACTTCTTTGGCTCAGCAGAAGTAGTAAGTAGAAGTAGTGTTAAGACCATAATGCTGATATTCATCAAATGCCAGAAAACACACTGATCAATCAACATGGCAGAGTGAGGTCTCTGGAAGTCAAAATGTACCCAGGGAATAAATAATGACTCACCTGCTGAATTACTTTACATAGAAAATGGATGATCCTGGAGTATCCAGCTTAGGTCTGGATGTTACTCATCCTGAGATTACTATTCTTCCCTCAGGGATTAGCATACCTCGAACCACAGGATATCATTACGGAAGGGGAGTGCAGCTGTGGCCTAGAAATACAATTTATTCTGCAATTAAATCAGATACTAAAAGACTTTGTAACTATGTGTGCAAGATGCTTAACTGAATATCGGGGCTGGCATAAAAGGCAAGGAAGGCATAAAAGACAAGGAGTCCTGGGAGACAGGAGCTCCAGCCACTAGCCATCATACCTTGGCCAGTACTTCCAGTCTGTGGAGTTAGAGCAGGTCACAATAGGTATGCCAGAAGGAATAACCTTGGGGACTCATCTCATAGTAAGATGTTTTTAAGTGAAAACATTGAAGCCTGACATGGTGCTGAGTTCCTATGAACAAATAGCAGTGAGGACTGAAGCAAATGGCAAACCAACAGACATGAATTAGAAGGACATAAGGTGTGACATAGGAGGACACAAATTTCAGGGTGCATAGAAGGTCAGGGTGTCCAGGAGCCCAGGAAAATATTCAAGAAGTTGGCCATACCATATCCTGGTCACTATCAGATAGATGTAAGTTCTGGGGACAAGGATATTTTACTATTTTGTTTCTGGTCTTATCTTTAGCAGCTGTCACACAAGGGTACATATTTGTTTTTTGTTTTTAAAGAATTTTTTTTTTTTTTTTTTAGATTTTATTTATTTGACAGAGAGAAACACAGCCAGAGAGGGAACACAAGCGGGGAAAGTGAGAGAGGGAGAAGTAGGCTTCCCGCCGAGCAGGGAGCCCGATGCGGGACTTGATCCCGGGTCTCCGGGATCATGACCTGAGCCAAAGGCAGTTGCCCAACCAACTGAGCCATCCAGGTGCCCAAGGGTACATATTTGTTTAATAAATGAACTGAACAATCATCACCATTATCATCACTGCTACCAATTTGATCATTAATGATGTGCCTTGCACTTGCTAAGTCTTTTTCATATATTAGCTAATATAATTGTATCAACAACTCTATGAGGTAAAAAATTTTATAACCCCTTTAAAGATAAGGAGGGGTACCTGGGTGGCTCGGTTGCCTGACTCTTAGTTCTGGCTCTGGTCATGATTTGGGGTTGTGGGATCCAGCCTACGTCAGGCTTTACACTGGGTGGAAGAGTCTGCTTGGGATTCTCTCTCTCCCTCTCCCTCTGCCCTGGAGGGAGGTAGGATGTAGGGCTTAACAAAGCTCAACTGTGGCTTAGAAATACAATTAAGGGGCGCCTGGGTGGCTCAGTTGGTTAAGTGACTGCTTTCAGCTCAGGTCATGATCCTGGAGTCCCGGGATCGAGCCCCACATCGGGCTTCCTGCTCGGTGGGAAGACTGCTTCTCCCTCTCTCACTCCCCCTGCTTGTGTTTCCTCTCTGGCTGTGTTTCTCCCTGTCAAATAAATAAAATCTTTATTTAAAAAAAATTGAGATGTAATTCACATATCATAATATTTACCTTTTTAAGATGGACAGTTCAGTGGTTTTTGGTGTGTTCACAAAGTTATGCCGCTATCAATATTAATCCCAGAACATTTTCTTTATTCCAAAACAAACCCTGTACCCATAAGCAGTCATTCCTCATTCACCCATCTGCCCATTCCCATATAACCACTAACCTGCTTTCTGTCTGTCTGGATCTGTTTGTTCTGGTCATTTCATGCAAATGAAATCATATGTATGTGAGGCCAAGTATTTCTTTTCTTTTCTTTTAATGTATTATTTATTTGACAGAGAGAGACACAGCAAGAGATGGAGCACAAGCAGGGGGAGTGGGAGAGGGAGAAGCAGGCTTCCTGCCAAGCAGGGAGCCCGATGTGGGGCCTGATCCCAGGACTTTAGAATCATGACCCGAGTTGAAGGCAGACGCTCAAGGACTGAGCCACCCGGGTGACCTGAGGCCAAGTAGTTCTTAAGGGACTTGTCAAAGAAAATACAACTATTAAAATGGAAATTTTGATATTCAAACCCAGGATTGTATGAACCTGTGCTCCTATGTGCCATAAAGACCCAGTGCAAAGACAGATTCTGACAGTCACAACATATTAAACATATATATATTTTTAAGATTTTATTTATTTGACAGAGATACGGGGAGAGAGGGAACACAAGCAGGCGGAGTGGGAGAGGGAGGAGCAGGCTTCCCACTGAGCAGGGAGCCCTCCACGCAGGGCTCAATCCCAGGATCTCAGGATCATGACCTGAGCCAAAGGTAGATGCTTAACGACTGAGCCACTCAGGCGCCCCAATATTTTAAACACATTAAGAAGAGACTTGGCCAGGGCGCCTGGTGGCTCAGTGGGTTAAAGTCTCTGCCTTCGGCTCAGGGCATGATCTCAGGGTCCTGGGATCGAGGCCCCCATCGCTCTCTGCTCAGCAGGGAGCCTGCTTCCTCCTCTCTCTCTGCCTACTTGTGATCTCTCTCTCTCAAATAAATAAATAAAAATCTTAAAAAAAAAAAACCATAAAAAAAATAAAGAAGAGACTTGGCCAAAGGGAAAACTATAAACAAAAGCAGTTTTGAAAGAACTTAGGAAAACGTCAGCTAGAACACCAATAGCCAGCTGTGTGTTTTAGGTATATTAATTCACTTTTCTGAGCTTTGGTTTCCACATGGTAAAATGGGGGTAGAAAAACCTACCTCACAGAATGGTTGTGAGGATTAAGGAAATGATGTTTGGCTGGTAGCAGTTACTCAACAAATGGTAGGATTATTGATGCTATTATCATTAGCATATGAATTTCAGTAATTGGTATTATTACTCTGTTGAGCAGTAGGTAGTATGGTAAAATGGAAGACATGGGCTTTCGATTTAGTCATCCTTGGGTTTGAATTCTTGGCACCTCTTACTAAACCTATAACTTTGGGCAGTTTTCCTAAGCCTATGTTTTTTCCTCTATAAAATAGGGACAGTTATCTCAGTTATTCCTCTATCAGAGGATTAGCGTAAAGAGGAACTAAAATGGGATGTATCAAGTGATTAGCACAAAGAATGTACTCAAAAAGTGATAGTAACTTCTATTTTAAATATTTATTAATACACAGATGTACCCTTAATAGTTATTTTTTTAATGATGTATTTGAGAGAGAGGGAGAGCATGAGCAGGGGGGAGAGGCAGAGGGAGAGAAGCAGGCTCCCCGCTGAGCAGGGACCTGATGTGGTACTCGATTCCAGGACTCTGGGATCATGACCTAAGCCTAAGGCCGCCGCTTAACCGACTCAGCTACCTGCCCCCCCCCCCCTCCGTTAATACTTATAAAACAGCTTTTGGTTGCCTTCCTCATGGCCCCCTGACTCAGTACTGTCTCCACTCACCTGGGGCTCAGGTGTGTGAAGCTAGCCATACAGTATAGATTTGGCCCCTTGACTTCAGTTTTTGGTAGCTATGCTGTGTTCTTGGCTCCCAAGCTCATGACACAAGTATTTTTGTAACCCACTGTGACAGCTGTGTCCCTGTTCATTCATCACTCACTAGCATCACCGCCCTCCTCTTCTATTTGCTGCAGAGCTCTAGCCGCCCTTCATTTGGCGGCTGACTGGGAGGAGCTGGTATTTGTGGAGATAGTCCCCAAAATAAATTACTTTTGTTCCGATAAATAATGCCAAGCATGCAGGGGAGAGGAAGCACATTTCCCAGAGCTGAAAGAGAGTTCACACCACAATTTGAATGTCTTTCAGAAAGCTGTCAACCCTTAAGCCTGGCTTTTAGATAATTAAGTCCTTTGCTTTTGTAGAGACTCAGAAATCTGAGTGATTAAAGTGAGGAAAAAATCAGTGTCCTCTAGATCTTTCTTCCCATTCAGTTCTTCTTCTGTATGAAGTAACCCACTTAAGAATATATTCTGGGGGTGCCTGGATGGCAGAATTAGTTAAGCATCTGACCCTTGGTTTCAGCTCAGACCCTCTCCCCTTTCCCGGCCCCCCACTCACATGTGCGCTCTCTCTATCTCAAATAAACCTTTAAAAATAGTTGGGCAGGGGAAGGGAACAGTTTGAGCAAATTTAGGAGAAGTCTTCTAGGGAATGTGAGGTCACGAAATTGGAAAGGATATGAATAGGTGGAAGGAAGGGCAAAATACATAGATGATCCTAAAAACTGCAATTAAATGGGATACTGAAAGACTTTGTAATTATGTGTACAATATTCTTAACCTAATTGGCCAACATAAAAGGCAGTGAAGGCAACAAGGAGCCCCAGGAGACAGGAACTCCAGCCTCTAGCCATCATACCTTGGCCAGTACTTCCATTCTTTGGAGTTAGAGCAGACGAGTCTAAGGTTCCTCCAGGTCCAAGATCTATCAAACATGACAAAGAGAATAGAGATGAGTGAACAGAATATATTGATATATTATATATTATTTATTTATATATTATGTATATAAATAAAATTTATTTATTTTAGAGAGAGAGGAAGAGAGAGCGAGCGAGTGTGTGGTGTGGTGGGGGGACGGGCTGAGGGAAAGAAAGAATCTCAGACAGACCCCATGCTGAGTGCAGGGCCAGATGCGGGGCTTGATCTCCCTGCCTGAGTCAAAACCAAGCTTTAGTCTCTTAACAGACTTGAGCCACACAGGCGCCCCCTGCCTGAATTTCTTAAACACTAACATTTGAGGGAGAGGGAGTAGAATAGGGGGAAAATTATGGACTTCAGAGTCAGAGAATCCTAAGGTCCTGTGCTAGTTTTGATAGTGGCTCTTTGACTTTGGGTAAATTATTTAATCTCCATTTCTTCAACTGTAAAATAGGATAATAATATTTACTCTGTAAGTGCTTAATAAATAGTAGCCATGGTTATCATTCATTCTCTTTCTAATCATTTATTTACAAAAACAAATGTTGGTTGAATGTCTACAATATGCCTGAGAGGAATATGACATGACTCTTGTCCCTGAGGAGCTCTTGGTTTAGCATCATGGTATATGGGTGATGTGAAGAGTTTCAGTGAATCTCCCTAAGTAGTGTGCACACTTTTGTATATTTGTGCTTATATGTATTTGTCTGGGAGAACATTCATGACTTTGAACAGATTCTCAATGTCTATATCACCTCAAAGGCTAAGAACTTTTCCTGGCCATCTCCACCTGAATTTCCTGCCAGAGGTGCTTGCTATTCATACTACTTATTTTGACTTAAGTCATATAATGCTTGTGGTATTGCTTAGCTGTTTAATACAGAGGCGTGTCTGTATCTCCAGCCATTCAAACTCCTGCAGGACAAGGATTGTGCTTACATTTTTTTTAAAAAAAGATTTATTTATTTGACAGAAACATAGCCAGAGAGGGAACACAAGCAGAGGGACTGAGAGAGGGAGAAGTAGGCTTCCCGCCGAGCAGGAATCCTGATGTGGGACTCGATCCCGGGTCTCCAGGACCATGACCTGAGCCGAAAGCAGTCGTCCAACCAACTGAGCCACCCAGGCGCCCTGTGCTTACATTTTTTTTAAACAGCTTTATTGGGATACAATTCATGTACCATACAATTCACCCATTTAAAGTATGCAATTCAATGACTTTTTTTTTAATTAAAAAAAATTTTTTTTTTCAGTTCAGTGACTTTTAGTATGTTCACAGTATGGGACACCTGGCTAGCTCAGTCAGTCAGTAGAGTATGAGAGAGCATGTGACTCTTGATCTCAGGGTCAGGTTTTCCAGCCCCACTCTGGGCTTAGAGATTAGTTAAAAAAAAAATATATATATATATATATATGTGTGTGTGTGTGTGTGTGTGTGTGTGTGTGTGTGTGTACACACTCAGTGTATATCCATCACTACAATCAATTTTAGAACATTTCATCAAACCAAAAAGAAACTCCATATCCCTTAGTTGTCATCCCTACCACATCCACATCAGACCTTCCAGCTCTAGACAGACACTAATCTACTTTCTTTCTCTATAGATTTGTCTGTTCTGCGTATTTCATATAAATGGAGTCATACAGTATTTGGCTCTTTGTAACTGGCTTCTTTCACTTAGTGTAATATTTTCAAAGTTTGTCTATGTTGTTACATTTTGTTTTTATATTCCCATTATTTTTATTATTATTTTAAGATTTTATTTATTTGACAGAGAGAAACTCAGCTAGAGAGGGAACACAAGCAGGGGGAATGAGAAAGGGAGAAGCAGGCTTCCCGCAGAGCAGGGAGCCCAATGCTGGGCTCGATCCCGGGACTCTGGGATCATGACCTGAGCTGACGCTTAACGACAGAGCCACCCAGGCACCCCTTTATATTCCCTTTAATATTCAGCATAGTAGTTGGCATATAATAGCCTTTCTAAAAATAAATTTTATTTTAGAATAATTTTAGAATTACAGATAAGTTGCAAAGATAATACAGAGAATTCCCATATACTTCCCATCTAGTTTCCCTATTATTGTCTTACATTAGTATGGTATACTTTTCATAATTAGTGAACTGATATTGATATATTATTAATTAAAGCCCATACTTTATTCATATCTCTTTCATTTTTTTAAAAGATTTTATTTATTTATTTATTTGACAGAGAGATCACAAGAAGGCATAGAGGCAGGCAGAGGGAGAGGAGGAAGCAGGCTCCCATCTGAGCAACGAGCCCGATGTGGGCTGACCTGAGCTGAAGACAGAAGCTTTAACCCACTGAGCCACCCAGGCACCCTCATTTTTTAAAATCTAATGTCGTTTTTCTGTTCCGGGATTTAATCCAGGATATTTTATTACATTTAGTCATCATGTCTCCTTAGGCTTCTCTTGTCTGTGACAGTTTCTCAGACTTTCTTTTGTTTTTGTGTAATAGGAATTTTTAAAAAAGATTTTATTTATTTATTTGACTGAGAGAAACACAGCTAGAGAGGGAACACAAGGAGGGGGAGTGAGAGAGGGGAAAGAAGCAGGCCTCCTGGCGAGCAGGGAGCCCGCCGTGGGGCTCGATCCCGGGTCTCTGGGATCATGACCCAAGCCAAAGGCAGTCGCCCAACCAACTGAGCCATCCAGGTGCCCCTGTGTAATAGGATTTTAAAGATATTTATTTATTTATTTATTTATTTATTTATTTATTTATTTATTTATTTATTTGACAGAAGAGCTCACAAGTAGGCAGAGAGGCAGGCAGAGAGAGAGGAGGAAGCAGGCTCCCTGCCGAGCAGAGAGCCCCATGCGGCCTGGATCCCAGGGCCCTGAGATCATAATCTGAGCCGAAGGCACAGGCCCCAACCCCTGAGCCACCCAGGCGCCCAAGGATTTTAACAGATACATGTTGAAGGGATTTTAGTCATTACCCCTAGAGGACAGGATTTTCTCTTCATGTCATGGAGTCTTAGGAGGTTTAGTATTTATTTATCTAGTTGCTTTATAAAAAGACCTCTGTGTTAGGAAAGCTATACCACTGATGTTTTGAGTAGGTTCCAGTAGGGCAGAGTGAGTTTGAAAGAATGAGAAGGGGGGATACTTAGGGAGGGAAGCTGCCATAGCTGCTGCCTCCTCTCATTGTTTTGTTGATATTGGTGTCATTATTATTTTAATTGTTAATTAAGAAATTTTTTATTTTATTAATGTATGTATGTATGGTGTCATTATTATTATTCAGACAGTGTGCTGTAAAAAAAAAGTATGCTATAACAGGCATAGCCTTTGGAGTAAAACAGCACTCTTAGCCACTTATTAGCTCTAATTTCTTGGAATATAAACTCTGTGGGCTTTGGTTGTCTCACCTGTCAAATTATCTTGCAATGTTTTGAGAATTAGGAAAGAGTTAAAGTCCTTTGTATGTGCCCGAGTTTGGCAAATGCATAATTGTTGATTGATAGTAGAAATAAGGAGATCACTTTGGAAAGGGAAAATAAGGTAAAAAACAAAAGCAGAAAAAAGCAGCATGGAAGGGGACTTCTGTTTTTTTTAGCATTTTCTGTAGTGGGTGGAATAAGAATGAAGATGACCTTGGTTTGCCTACATGCTTAGTATAACTGAAAGACAGCTTCTTTGCTAGCAAGAGGCTTTGGGTCCTTTATGGCTTGTGTACTTTGGGTTTCTAGCCTCTTTTTGAAGAGGGGCTTGGAAGTCTATGAATAATTAAAATTGTCCTAACATGGCTATTTTGCTGTAGATGCTGTGTCTGAGGAACCATACCATTTTTAAGCAAGCCTCTTCTCTCTTAAGGTAAGGATATTAATAACAGGTTAAATATAGTGAAATTTGGCATTCTGTTGGGTAGTTCACTCACTGTTTTTCTTTCAGTATCCCTACCTGCATGTCTACTAAGCATCTGAAGCATTAATTCCCCGGCCATCTTGCTCTTTCCCTATTCTCAGTAAATGACAACTCCATTCATCTAGTTGTCCAGGCCAAACTCCTTGGAGTCATCCTTAACCCTGTTATTTCTCTTATTCTCCATCCAGTTCTTTAACAAATCCTCTCCCTCTCGACTCTACTTTTGAAATATATACAGAATCAAATCTTTCCTCAGCTCCAGCTTCAGATCTCATGCTTTCTGTTTTGCTAAACTGCTATGGACCAGTACCTTCTAATCTTTACTGTCATCATTCTGCCTCCTAACTGATACCCCTGCTTTACTTTTCTCTTCTGTCCTTCACACTAAAATCAGAGTGATTCTTTTTATTTTTAAAAATTTATTATTATTATTTTTTAAAGATTTTATTTATTTGACAGAGAGAAACACAGCTAGAGAGGGTAGAGAGGGAACACAAGCAGGGGGAGTGAGAGAGGGAGAAGCAGGCTTCTCGCCGAGCAGGGAGCCTGATGTGGGACTCGATCCCGGGTCTCCAGGATCATGACCTGAGCCGAAGGCAGTCGCTTAACCAACTGAGCCACCCAGGCGCCCCTAAAAACTTATTCTTAAAGATTTTATTTATTCGAGAGTGAGCGAGCATGAGCAGGGGAAGGGCAGAGGGGGAGGGAGAAGCTAACTCTTTGCTGAGCAGAGAGCCCAGTGCCAGTCTCAGTCCCAGGACCCTGGGGTCATAGCCTGAGCCAAAAGCGGACATTTAAGCGACTGAACCATCCAGGGACCCCTGGAATGATTGTTTTGAAAATCAAGTTAGTTTACTTCTCTCTCAGAGCTCTCCAGTGGTGTCCCATCTTACTCAAAATAAAACCTACAGAAAGAAAATAAAATAAGATGAAAATTGAGAAGGAGGCAAACCATACGAGATGCTGAACTCTGGGAAACAAACTGAGGGTTGCTGGAGGGACGGGGAGAATGTGGGAGTTGTGTGAAGGGCATTAAGGAGGACACTTGATGTAATGAGCACTGGGTGTTATATGCAACTGATGAATCACTAAATCCTGCCTCTCAACTAATAAAAAAAGGAAATAAAATCTACACTCCTTACCATATCCAACAAGGCTTTGCACAATCTGTTCCTTCATCTGTATACTACTACTTACTCAGCTTTAGCACACTGGCTCCTTTTCTAGTCCTTGAGGATCTAAGCACTCTCCTACCCCAGGATCTTCGCCCATTCTTCCCTTAGATACCCATATGGCTCAGGGTGCCTGGCTGGCTCAGTCAGGAGAGCATGCAACTCTTCATTTTGGGGTCATAAGTTCAAGGCCTATGGGTGGAGCCTACTTAGAAAAAATTTAGGAGCTCCTGAGTAGCTCAGTCAGTTGAACGTCAGACTCTTGATTTTGACTCAGGTCACGATCTCAGGGTCATGAGATTGAGCCCCACGTCTGGTTCCACATTCAGGTTTCCATGCTCAGCACGGAGTCTGTTTGTCCCTCTCCCTTCACTCCTGCCCCATGTGCTTGCTCATGCATGTGCTCTCTCTAAAATAAATAAATAAATGAATCCTTAAACAAAATTTTTAAAAAAGATATCCATATGGCTTGACCCTTCTTACTTCATTCAGGCTTGTGCCCAGATGTCATCTCTTTTTTTTTTTTTAAACAAATCTCCTTTTTCATTTTTTTAAAAAGATTTTATTTATTTATTTGACAGATAGAGAGATCACAAGTAGGCAGAGAGGCAGGCAGAGAGAGAGGAGGAAGCAGGCTCCCTGCTGAGCAGAGAGCCCGATTTGGGCCTCAGTCCCAGGACCCCGAGATCATGACCTGAGCCAAAGGCAGAGGCTTAACCCACTGAGCCACCCAGGCGCCCCAGATGTCATCTCTTTAGAGAGGTCGTCCCTGACTGCCCTATGTAAAATGGTGTCCCTTCCCCCCATCAGTCTTTATTACCTTACCTTACTTTATTTTTCTTTGTTGCAGGTATCCACCTGAGACATTTCATAAAGATACATATGTAAAGTTATTTAAATTGTCTTCCCTGCCTGTTCCCTAGGATATAAGCATCAGGCAGCCAAGAATTTTATTAGTCTAGTTTACTGCTGTATCTTTAGAGCCTAGAATGGTGCCTGGCACATAGTAGGCATTTAATATTGTTCAGTGAGTGAATAGATCCTCATAGTGACCTGGTGAAACAGGTCATATTATCTTAATTTTATACATAAATAACATAAATTTTATACATAAATAACATAATGTATTAATTTTATCCATAAATAACTCCAGAGAGGTAAATAAATTGCTCTAAGATGGCATAGCTAATATGAGTTAGAGTTAGAATTCAAACCCAAGTTTTTTTTCCACTGCCTTGCATATACAGCTGTTTTTCTCTCAATGGTAATAAAAGGCATTTGGTAGTTTATTTCTTGATTCAGCAGATAATCACTGAGTTTCTTACATGGGGCATTCATATGATATAAAACAATGAGTTTTATAGCTCCCTGGATCACATGGCATTCATAAGTCTGTGTGATTTCTTTAGTCCTTTACACTTATTGAAGCCTCTCTCCTATTACTCCTTTCCATCGTAATCTATTTTCCCCATCATTGATCTGTCAACTATTCAATAAGTACCTACTATAGCACCATGCTTACTAAAGAACCATTCTACATGTTCTAAAAAATATTACAGGACAAATATAGATAATGTCATTTTTATTTCTCATATTTGACAGAGAGAAACACAGCTAGCGAGGGAACACAAGCAGGGGGAGTAAGAGAGGGAGAAGCAGGCTTCCCCGCTGAGCAGGCAGCCAGATGTGGGGCTTGATCCTGGGACTCTGGCATCATGACCCAAGCCGAAGGCAGTCGTTTAACCACCTGAGCCACCCAGGCGCCTGTAGATAACATCATCGTACAAAAGAGGAAACTGGCTCAGAGTTTAAGAGAGATTTTCAGTCCCATGAGATTGTACTATTATTATCTGCATTTTAAAGATGAGATAACTGAGTTACAAAGATATAAAAGAACTTTTGGAAGTTCAGAGTTTGGAAATGGTACAGTCAGGATTTAATCACAGATCTGCCTGTCTTCAGCTTGTGCCACAATTTTGTTTCAAAACTTTGCAGGATGCTGAACTAAAATACTCTGATAACCTAGTGAGTCAAACAGCTGTGTCATTCTCCTCCACAATCCTTCTATATTCAGTCTGGCTCTCATTGCTGGTCCTTCCTCTCTACCCTCCTTGCAAGGCAGTGACACCTCACTGGTTCTCTTACCTCAGTTTCACCTCTTCCCATTCATTGCTCACCTGCTGCCAGGGTTAACTTCCTAAAACCTAAACTTGATCATATCACTCCTATGCTTCAAATCTGCTAAGAGCTTCTTGCTGCCTATACAGGTAAATGCCAAACTCCTTAGCAAAACATATGAGGTTCTTCATAACCTGGCCCCTGATTACCTATTTCCCAACCTCCCTTTTCCTTGCTGCTTAAGTTTCGCTCATGTCCAGCTGGTTGCTGTTCCCCGAACATACCACTTTCATACCTCTGCCTGGAATGCTTTTCCTTAAGGCTATAATTGAGAACAGTTCTGCATTTTTTTCTTTAAAGATTTTATTTATTTATTTGACAGAGAGAGAGATCACAAATAGGCAGAGAAAGAGAGGGAAACAGAGAGATCACAAATAGGCAGAGAGGCAGGCAGAGAAAGAGGGGGAAGCAGGCTCCCCTGCTGAGCAGAGAGCCTGATACAGGACTTGATCCCAGGACCCTGACCTTGAGATCATGACCTGAGCCCAAGGCAGAGGCTTAACCCTCTGAGCCACCCAGGCGCCCCCAGTTGGCATTTTTTTTTTTTAAAGATTTTTTTATTTATTTGACAGAGAGAAACACAGCAAGAGAGGGAACACAAGCAGGGGGAGTGAGAGAGGGAGAAGCAGGCTTTCCGCCGAGCAGGAAGCCTGATGTGGGACTCTATCCCGGGTTTCTGGGATCATGACCTGAGCTGAAGGCAGTCGCTTAACCAACTGAGCCACCCAGGCGCCCCCCAGTTCGGCATTTTTAAAACTCAGGTCAAACGGTTTTTCCCCTCTAGTGGAATGACCGCACTTTACTTTGTGTTCCACAAAATCTTGTACAAGTTTTTGTTCTGGATCAGCACTAGACTGTGGATCAGTTTGTTTACACATCTCTCTCCCAACTAGACCATAAATAGAGACATTTTACTTATTTTTGCATCCTCAGGATGTCTGGCACATAACAGACACTTAATAATGTTTATGGAAAGAAGGAAAGGAAGGAGTAAGGAAGTATCTAGCAATGACTTCACCTTAATGAGAAGCATACAAATTTTGGTAACTGTGTAGATTAAATGTGGGTTTCTAATTTTGTTCAACTTACTTTTTCCTTCTTTTTAGGGTTAGGACTTCAGGAGAAAATCCCATCTGTTCTGCAGGTATGTGGTTATTTCCTGATATGGTCTGCTTGCTTTAAGTGACTCTTTAACACTCTGTAATAATTTTGTCCAGAAAGATTCCTAACATATCTTTGAAAAGAGTGGCTGGGACCACATTCCACCCCTCACATGGACTAGGACAAGGGCAAGAATATAAAGTGGTGGTTAAGAGCAAGAGCTCTTTAGTGAGTTTGGTTCCCAGCTCTACACATACTTACTCTGTGATCTTTGGCTACCTCTCCATTGCCTTGATTTCCCCACTTAAAACTGAGGATAGTTATGGGACAAACTACAGTGAATTTAAAGATTTAGTGAGGTAAAATACATTGAGTTAGTTATTATAGTTGTAATTGCTGCTATTTCAGAACCGTCTTTTATGTCCATCATCTACTAGGCGAGGGCTTTTCATGTAGTATTTTGTCTAAAGTGAATTTCCGTTCAATCTGATTAACTCCATGAATTTCAGTCTGTTTCAATCCAGTTACCTGCCCTTTCTGCTTTGTCCATTAGGTGAGAAATTTTGAAACAGTTGTTTGATTTTAATGACATCTGCCATTTGCCTAAAGAGCATTCAAGGAGGGGCGCCTAAGTGGCTCAGTCGGTTAAGTATCTGCCTTCAGCTCAGGTCATGATACTGGGGTTCTGGGATCGAGCCCCTCATCAGGTCCCTGCTCACTGAGGAGTCTACTTCTCCCTCTCCCTCTGCACCTCCTCCCCACTCGTACTTTTGCTCTTTTTCTCTCTCTAAAATAAATAAATAAAATCTTAAGAAAAAAAAGAGTATCAGAGGGAAAAGAATAGGAAACAAGAAGGAAACTAACATTAACTCAGTGCCTGGTATATGCCAGGCAGTACAGAAGAGGTTTTATATCTGTTAATTTTTTCAGAAGGTGGCAGCAGTATGTAGAGCGTAACCATTTCTACCAGCGCCAAAGCCCAGCATCTCAAAATATGGGGCTTCTTTTTATTTTTTCATTCTTCCAACAAACATTTATTATATGAGGATGTATTTTAGGTGCTAGGGATACAAAATTGAGAGGATGTAGTCCTTGCCTTTTGGAAGCTTATAGTCTTAAAAGAATTTTTTCCCCAAGAACACCATAGTGAACATTTAGATTCAGCTGTTGTTGACATTTTGCTTTCTGTATTGGGCATAATGATATTCACCTTTAAATATCTACGTATGCATTTCCTTTTTTTTTTTAAGAGATTTTATTTATTTATTTGACAGAGACAGTGAAAGAGGGAACATAAGCAGGGGGAGTGGGATAGGGAGAAGCAGGCCCCCTGCTGAGCAGGGGGCCTGAAGTGGGGCTTGTTCCCAAGACCTTGAGACCATAACCTGAGCTGAAGGCAAATACTTAATGACTGAACCACCCAGATGCCCTTCAGTGTGCATTTCTAGAAATGAAGACTCTCTGCATTTTGTTAAAGAACCACAATACCATTATCTCACTCAAGAAAATTAATAGTAATGTTCCCATATCATCTAACACTCTATCCATTTCTGTAATTATCTCCAAAATGTCTTTTTTCTTGGGGCGCCTGGGTGGCTCAGTTGGTTAAGCAACTGCCTTCAGCTCAGGTCATGATCCCGGAGATCCAGGATCGAGTCCCACATCGGGCTCCCTGCTCGGCAGGAAGCCTCCTTCTCCTACTCTCACTCCCCCTGCTTGTGTTCCCTCTCTGGCTGTTTCTCTCTGTCAAATAAATAAAATCTTAAAAAAAAAAAAAGTCTTTTTTCTTTTTAAAGATTTTATTTATTTATTTGACAGAGAGCTAAAGAAAGTACAAGTAGACAGAACAGCAGGCAGAGGGAGAGGGAGAAGCAGGCTCTCTACTGAGCAGGGAGCCCAACATGGGGCCCGATCCTAGGACCCTGGAATCATGACCTAAGCCAAAGGCAGATGCTTAACTGACTGGGCCACACAGGCGCCCCTCTAAAATGTCTTTTGTGGCTGTTGTTTATAATCCAAACCCAATGAAATTTTACACTTTGTATTTCCCTATTATGTCACCTTTAATCTAGAACAGTTCCACTTGTTTTTTCTTATAACTGTGACTTTCTGAGATCAGACCATTTGTCTTAGAGAATGTCCTCCCTTGTTGATATGTCTGATTATCTCCTAGTGGTGTTGCAGAACATGTTCTTCTGTCTTCTTCCTATAACCCGGAGATTAGATCTAAAAAGCTTGAGTAGACTTAAGTTAAACCATTTAAGCAAGAAAGTTTCATAACTGATGACCTGAACTTCATATGGCATCCTATCAGGAGATTAAAAAAATAAATGAATATGTCATTATAAAAGTGAAAAAAATTCATTTTAAAGAATACAGGAAATAAACACTCACATAAACACACACAAGAAGAAGCTGAAGAAGACAGGACATAAAAACCACCTGTAATCATACCATCCAGAGATTATTCTTTAACATTTTGTTGTGTATCCTAACAGGTCTTTTTCTTAGGTATTTATATTTCTTTCTCCGTAGATAAATAGGTAGATAAGTAGGTATAAAGAGAGTTGGATATTTTTGTTTGTTTTGCAGTAATGGGAACAAATGATACATAATATGTTTTTTTTAAGCTTTATTTTAGAGAGAGAGAGAGTGAGCTCAAGTGACTGGGATAGAGGGAGAGAGAAACAGAATTGCAAGCGACACCTCACTGAGCTCAGAGCCCCATGTGAGGCTTGATCTCATGACCCTGAGGTCACGACCTGAGTCAAACCCAAGAGTCATTTAACCGACGGCACCACCCAAGTGCCCCAATATATAATGTTTTATAATCTTTTTTCTTTTTACTTAATCCATGGTGAATATGTTTCCACTACAACGAAGAGGTAAATATCTATATAGTTATTTTGAATGTATTGCCTTAAATGGAACAGTTCGAAGGGGAAAATTTTGAGTTTGGCTTTGAACATGTTGAATTGGAGTGCCTGTGGGGAAGCTATATTAAGTAGCCCAATGGAGGGCGCCTGGTGGCTCAGTTGGTTAAGCGACTGCCTTCGGCTCAGGTCATGATCCTGGAGACCTGGGATTGAGTCCCACATTGGGCTCCCTGCTCGGCGGGAAGCCTGCTTCTCCCTCTCTCACTCGCCCTGCTGGTGTTCCCTCTCTGGCTGTGTTTCTCTCTGTCAAATAAATAAAATCTTAAAAAAAATAAAATAAATTTTTAAAAAGTAGCCCAATGGATATACTGATCTTGAGTTCAAACATACGTCTGGGTGAAACTGTAAATTTGGAAGCCATCATATTATCGATTTTAATTAAAGTCAGGGCAATGAATAAGATCATGTGAGAACAAGTACAGAAGAAGCCCAGGGATCAGGCCCCTTAGGAACTGTGACATTTACAAACTGGATAGAGGGTGGGGAGGGTGCGGTTCCTGGGTGCTCTAAGAGTTAAGTGTCCGACTTGATTTCAGCTCAGTTCATGATGTCAGGGTCCTGGGATTGAGCCCCAAGTCGGGCCCATGCTCAGTGGGGAGTCTGCTTGGATTCTCTCTCTCCCTCTCCCTTTGACCCTCCCCTGCTAGAGTGCAGGTACATTCTCTCTCTCTCACAAATAAAAAAATAAATCTTTATTTAAAAAAACTGAGTAGAGGGTAAAAGAGATGGCTAATGGGGTTGGAAAAAAGGAGGCCAAAATGGTAGGAGAAAAACCAGCATAGTACAATTTCGTGTCAGTCAAAAGAAGAGTGTTTCAGGAAGGAAGGAGTGGTCAACCATGTTGGAGTTATATCTGTGTGCTGCTGAGAGATCCCAAAAAACCTGACATTCTTTGGCTTTAGCAGTATGGAGGTCACTGGTGACGCAGTGTCTTGTGTAGGTGGGGTGGGGCCAGTTGTGGAAGTCAGCTTGGACTGACAAATGAATGGGAGTTGGGGAGTAGAAAAAGCTATTGTAATGTTTTTATGAAGTATGGGAGGGGAGAGAATTGGCAGGAGGTGGAGAGGACTGTGGGGACCAGGAAAAATACATTTTTTTCTCTTCATTACACTTTTATTTGGAAAGATTTTTAAAAAAAGTAAGAGTGAAAAAAGATACTATGTAATATAAACCCAGATTTGGCAATTGCTAACATTTTGCCAGATGTCCTAATTAATTAATTAATTTAGAAAGGAAACTAAGATAATTAGCTCGGTCTATGTTATTTTTAAAAGATTTTGTTTATTTATTTGACAGCGAGAGACAGGGAGAGAGGGAACATAAGCTGGGGGTGTGGGAGAGGAAGAAGCAGGCCCCCTGCCAAGCAGGGAGCCTGATGTGGGACTCAGACCCAGGACTCAGAGATCATGACCTGAGCCAAAGGCAGACGCTTAATGACTGAGCCACCCAGTCGCCCTTGCCTTTTTTTTTTTTTTTTAAGTTTTTATTTATTTATTTGACAGAAACACAGCTAGAGAGAATACAAGCAGGGGGAGTGGGAGAGGAAGAGAAGCAGGCTTCTCCCCGAGCAGGGAGCCCGATGTGGGCCTCGATCCCTGAACTCCGGGATCATGACCTGAGCAGAAGGCAGATGCTTAATGACTGAGCCACCCACGTGCCCTGAAAAGTCAACTTTTCTATTTCCCAGTCTTACTCCCCAGTGATACCCACTGATAGCAATTTCTTGTATATTTTTCAGGAAATTTTATGCAGGGACACCAGGGTGGCTCAGTCAGCTAAGCATCTGCCTTTGGCTCAGGTCATGATCCAGGATTCTGGGATGGAGCCCCACATGGGGCTCCCTGCTCGGTGGGAAGCCTGCTTTTCCCTCTGCCTGCCACACCCTCTGATGTGTGTGCTCTCTCTGTCTCTCTCTTTGACGAATAAGTAAATAAAAAATACATAAAAGAAGTTTTATGCTTATGTGAATATATATATTCTGTGTGTATACGACTGACTATTCTAATGCTAGACATTTAGGTTGTTCTGAGTTTTTGATATATCAAAAAAGGCTTCAGCAACCATCTTTATACATTTCTGTGAACTTGTTCCTGTACATTTATAAGATAAATTCCTGGAATTGAAATTGCTGAGTCAATGGATTATGATTAAAAATTTTGGTAAGTATCGTCTGATTGCCCTTCAGAGAAGTTGTATTAATTTACATTTCTATTTTCTGGTCAAAACTGGGTTTTATAAGACATTTTTTTGGTAGTAAATAATTTGCATTTTTTTAAAGATTTTTATTTATTTATTTGACAGAGATCACAGGTAGGCAGAGAGGAAGGCAGAGAGAGAGGAGGAAGCAGGCTCCCCGCTGAGCAGAGAGCCCAACTCGGGCCTCGATCCCAGCACCCTGAGATCATGACCTGAGCTGAAGGCAGAGGCTTTAACCCACTGAGCCACCCAGGCGCCCATAATTTGCATTTCTTGAGAGAATTTATCATCTTTCCACATTTAACTGGCTGTTTTTATTTCTTTCCTTGTGAACTGCCTATACTTTCTATTTCTCTGTTGGGTTGCTGGCTTCATTTTAATTTACAAAATTTTTAATATAGTTTTTAATATTAAAGAAATTAGCATTTTTCTGTCATCTCTGCATTGCTTCTGGTCATCTGTCTCTTGACATTTTGTGTGTGTGTTTTTTTGTTTTTAAGATTTTATTTATTTGACAGAAACACAGCTAGAGAGGAAACACAAGCAGGGGGAGTGAGAGAGGGAGAGCAGGCTTCCTGCCGAGCAGAGAGCCCGATGCGGGACTCGATCCTGGGTCTCCGGGATCATGACCTGAGCCGAAGGCAGTCACTTAACCAACTGAACCACCCAGGCGCCCCGTGTATGTGTTTTTTTTAAAGATTTTATTTATTTATTTGATGGTGAGACAGAGAGAGTACTAGTAGGCAGAGAGGCAGGCAGAGGGAGAGGGAGAAACAGGCTCTCTGCTGACCAGGGAGCCTGTTGTGGGGCTTGAACCCACAACCCTGGGATCATGACCTGAGCTGAAGGCAGCCACTTAACCGACTGAGCCACCCAGGTGCCCCAACTTTTTGTGTTTTTTAATTGAGAAGAAGTTTTACATTTTTATAAAGCTAAGTTTATTAATCTTGGATTTCTAGATTTTGTTTCTTGGTTAGAAAGATCTCTATTCCAAGATTAGTTTTAAAAAATCCTTCATGGATGGGGCGCCTGGGTGGCTCAGTTGGTTAAGCGACTGCCTTCAGCTCAGGTCATGATCCCGGAGACCTGGGTTCGAGTCCCACATCGGGCTCCCTGCTCGGCGGGAAGCCTGCTTCTCCCTCTCTCACTCCCCCTGCTTGTGTTCCCTCTCTCACTGTGTTTCCCTCTGTCAAATGAATAAATAAAATCTTAAAAAAAAAAAAAAAATCCTTCATGGGACACCTGGGTGGCTCAGTCGTTAAGCATCTGCCTTCCACTCAGGTCATGGTCCCTGAGACCTGGGAATGAGCTCCACATCGGGCTCCCTGCTGGGCGGGAAGTCTGCTACTCCCTCTCTCACTCCCCCTGCTTGTGTTCCCTCTCTAGATGTGTTTCTCTCTGTCAAATCTATAAATAAAATCCTCAAAAAAATTCTTTTATGTTATCTTCTGACCTTCCCCCCCCCTTATATATGTGATGCATCTGGAGTGAGAAGTGAGTAGTGATGCAGTTTCCCCCCCACAAATGGGTACTTAATTGTTTCAACATTTATTGAAACATCCATCTTTCCCCCTTAGGTTTGAGAAAGTCACCTTTATCATATACTAAGTTTTCATATAGATCTGGGATTATTTTAATTTTGTTCCATTGATTTGTCTGTATATTTGATGCCATTACTAACCTTTTAAAATACTATTGGTTACTATAATTTTGTAGTGTATTTTAGTATTTGAGATCTACTTAAATCTGAGGGGGTTTTTTGTTTTTATTTATTTATTAATTATTTATTTAAATATTTTATTCATTTATTTGACAGAGAGAAACACAGCTGGAGAGGGAACACAAGCAGGGAGAGTGAGAGAGGGAGAAGCAGTCTTCCCGCCGAGCAGGGAGCCCGATGTAGGGCTTGATCCTGGGACTTGGGGATCTTGACCTGAGCAGCAGCAGAAGGCAGGCACCTAAGGACTAAGCTCCCAGGCGCCCCTTATTATTATTTTTTTTTAAGATTTTATTTATTTGACAGAGAGAAACACAGCCAGAGAGGGTACACAAGCAGGGGGAGTGAGAGATGGAGAAGCAGGCTTCCCGCTGAGGAGGGAGCCCTATGTGGGACTCGATCCCAGGTCTCCGGGATCATGACCTGAGCCAAAGGCAGTCGCTCAACCAACTGAGCCACCCAGGCGCCTCCCTTATTTTGTTTGTAAAGCTGGGATCAAAAAAGGCGCATTAAAACCTGTTGGAGGAGATCCAGTAGGGATCCTTTTGAAAAGAGAGGTGGGGGATAATAATGTAATTTACTTAAACAGTTTTCTTTTTCTTTTTTAAGATTTTTGAGAGCAAACAGGTGGGTGGGGAGGGGGAAGGGGAAGGAATTTTAAGCAGGCTCCACACTGCAGAGCCCAACATAAGGCTTGATCCCATGACCCTGAGATCACGACCTGAGCTGAAACCAAGAGTCAGATGTTCAACCAACTGAGCCACCCAGGTGCCTCTAAAACAGTTTTCTATTTGGAGAAATTTAAGCTGTTTTCAAGATTTTTCAATGTAAAGAACACTATGTTAAGCATCCTTGTACATCGGCCTTTGTACCCTGGTCTGATTATTTACTCAGCATACATTTCTAAAAGTTAAATTTTTGGGTCAAAGGAAATGGACATCTTTAAAGCTATTGATGTGCATTACCAAATTGGTCTCCAGAAAGATTGCACTATTTTATTCTTCTTTGGTATTTGAGAATCCCTTTTCATACACTCATCAATTGTAAGCATTATTTTTTTAAATATTTGATGATATTTTAAGTTAAAAAATGCCATTCCTTGGGTGCCTGGGTGGCTCAGTGGGTTAAAGCCTCTGCTTTCAGCTCAGGTCATGATCTCAGGGTCCTGGGATCGAGGCCCACATCAGGCTCTCTGCTCAGCGGGGGGCCTGCTTCCTTCTCTCTCTCTGCCTGACTCTCTGCCTACTTGTGATGATCTCTCTCTCTCTGTCAAATAAATAAATAAAATATTTTTTTAAAAAAATACCATCCCTTGTTTTTGTAATTTGCATGTCTTTGACTACTAGTTGGTTGACCATATTTTCATACACTTACTGGCCATTTATCTTTTCCTTTGCCCATTTTTTTTTTTTTAAGATTTTATTTATTTGACAGAAACACAGCCAGAGAGGGAACACAAGCAGAGGGAGTGAGAGAGGGAGAAGCAGGCCTCCAGCCGAGCAGGGAGCCCGATGTGAGGCTTGATCCCGGGTCTCCAGGATCCGACCTGAGCCGAAGGCAGTCGCTTAAGCAACTGAGCCACCCAGGCGCCCCTCCTCTGCCCATTTTTTAATTGTTGTCAGGGAATCTGAGAAGGCCCTCTAGAAGGCCCAAGGTGACTCACCAGTGTTAGCATGCCAAGATAATTGTACTTGAAAGGACATAGTTTTGTTGGCATTTTTCATGGGTTCTTTGAGATAGCCTTAAAGTCAGAAATTCCAGATTGAATTATATTGGTTTTCAGAAAAGAGTGAGGAGTGGTGCCCTGTTCCAACCTTCACCCATCATACTCTCTGTGGGCCTGGGTACCATCCCAGCTGCTCTCTCTAAAAGATGGGAATGGTTGTAGTGACTGCCTTTTTCTTACTGTTTTAAACGTATATAGAGAGGTAGAAATATATATTTTATGTGTATATATATATGTATGTTTACATATCCTATATAAAGTGGTTTGAAGAGGTTAAATGAAGAGAACTCAGAGTCCTCTCATTATAGCATGAGCAAAATGGTAGAATCAGAAACACAGCACATTGAAATCTAAGAGTTCAGTGTACTATAATTACAAAAACTGGAAAAAGTTTGAAAAGAGATTTTGAAAAAAGGGGTAGCTGCCAGGGCCAAATCATTGCAGCTTGTCTTGGTAAAATATCTTAAGAACCTTTCAGCATGGAGGCCAGTGTGGGGCCTGAACTCATGACCCTGAGCTCAAGACCCAAGCCGAGACCGAGAGTCAGATGGTCTCGGCTTGGGTCTTGAGCTCAGGGTCATGAATTCAGGCTGCACACTGACTGAGCCACCCAGCTGCCTCATAAAGGCAATTTGAGTCCCTACTATTTGCCAGGTGCTGAGGTGTACCTGCCCTTGTGGCATGTAAGGGACTTCTAGTCTGCTGAATGGAGAGAATATCCTGAAATTTTCTGACTGGTGCTACCCCACTGTTTCCCCCTATTTCTTCTGCAGCATAGCCCTGCTAAAAATGTTGCTTCTAATTTTGAAGGAGAAAAAATTAAAGTGACATTGTTACCCCCATCCTGGATTGATGGGTTTAGTTCCCAGCTTAGTAAACAAGGGACACTGAAGGACAGTTGGCTCTGGGCTATATAAAGTGAAGGGATGTGATATGGGAGAAGTCAGTATGTGATTACATCCTATAATTGTGCTAATTGAAAGATCTTCAGAGCCTCCTTTTGAAACCCTGGGGTTCTGTGTCTTCAGTGAAAAGAGCTGCCTTTCCTCTTAGGAGGCTACAATGTTAATGTGACAGCTGGAAACCCAGTTTGATGACAAGGAGCAGGGGAAGAATTCTGTTGAACTTATTGGAAATCGGAGACTTTCAAAGCAGTAAATTTTATAACATAAACAGCTGGCTAATTAAGCAGTTTAAACACTGGTAATTTGACCAGAACCTTTCATTTAAGGGGGAAAATGGTTAATTTAACAGTAGTTTGAACCAGCTTCTTAATTAACCAGCTGCTCTAATTATAGGAATTACCCTAAACTGAATTTGAAAATGCTTCCTTACCAAGGAATTCTGGCAGCAGAGAGGCTGAGACAGGCTGGTGCTTTCACCTAAGATGTGTCACTATCTCAAAGATCACCTTTGGTTCTGCTGTTTGAAACCACGGAGCGGGGTGCGGGTGTTTGAGTTTCTGTGTACTTAAAGATGGCGGTTGGCATCTGAATTTCCTTTATTCCTACAAAATGTTCTACTATATAGTGGAGGCATGGGAGAGCTATAACCCTGAAGTAAACTCAATGATCTTTGAACATTTAGGGCAATGGAAGAGTTTCATGGAGACAGTGACATTTGAGCTGGCCCTGGAGGCCGGCTAAGATTTCCCCAGTCAGAGAGGTGCAGTCCCAGCAAGGGGTACTGCCCAGCATGGCACAGAAGCATGGCGACTGCATGGTTCATACAGAAAGGCAAGGATAGCTCTGTGACTGAGGAGCAAGGTTTTAAACGCCTGCAGGAGTGGGAAAAAGATGAAGTCGCTGGAACTTGATTATAGAAATCAGGCTTCTTTTTTTTTTTTTTTTTAAGATTTTATTTATTTGGCAGAGAGAAACACAGCTGAGAGAGGGAACACAAGCAGGGGGAGTGAGAGAGGGAGAAGCAGACCTTTTGCTGAGCAGGGAGCCCGATGTGGGACTCGATCCTGGGTCTCCGGGATCATGACCTGAGCCGAAGGCAGTCGTCCAGCCAACTGAGCCCCCCAGGCGTCCCAGAATCAGGCTTCTTAAATGCTTACTGTGAACATTTTGAAATATGCCCAAGACCTTCCCTGCCTCATTCATTGATGTCTATGTAGTGCCTGGTACAGTGCCTGGCACATACTAGGTACCTTAAAGAAATTATGTGGATATAATGAGTAAATAGTTGAATTAATGATAGAGAAGAAAGTGGTTGGTTTTGTGTTTTAGAAGAATCAGTTTGGCAGCTATAGAGAGTGGAATAGAGAGGGGCATGTCGATACAGTGAGATTACCAACAATTTAGCCAAGGCTGCCCCTTGAATCTCTGAACCCATCTATGCTGTCTCCTTTTTTCCATAGACTAACCAAAATGATCTTTTAAAAACATGTCGCCTGACATGTTCCATAGACTAACCAAAATGATCTTTTAAAAACATACTTTCCCTGCTTATGGCTGCTCAGCGTGAAATGCGGACCCTTCACAAGGTCTAGCGTGGGGTGTTCCCACTCACTGCTCTCGTCTCTGGTGTACTCTGTGCCCTTCTTTCTTTGCTTCAGCATGCTGACAGCCTTTCTTTTCCTGGAACGTGCCAAAGGGTGACCTTTGCACTGCTATTCCCTCTGCCTGGAACATTCATCCTCTATCTTTTTGCCTAATAAATTCCTCTTTGCCTTTCAGGTTTCAGTTTGTTTTATTTATTTTTTTGAATAAATAATCCTTGTCTTTGGAACAAGTTTTAATGATACAAAAGAGTATAAAATAAGCAGTAAGTCTCCTTCTCCTCTTGCCTTCTAGCCACTTTCCCTCCCTGGGGATAACCACTATTTTCCTCTGAATTCTGGTCTCAGTTCCCATGTCGTTTTTTGTTTTTTTTTTTCCCAAAGAGGCCTTCTCCAATACTCCAGTCTAAAATAGATCCACCAATTGTATTGCTATAGCCTTCTGTGCTTTTTCTTTTTATTTATCACTATTGGTAATTTTATATTTATTTTGTGACTGTTCCATTAATGATTTCCTCCTCCCACTAGACTGTCAGCTTCATGCTGAAGAGTTGGAACCTGAAGGTTCAAAGAGTCCAAGGTCTTAGATTCAGAGAGACAGAATTGGGATAGCAGCCAAGAAGATAGCTCAGTTGGGTTCAGTACTCTTTTGTAACCTCTGCCAAAAATACCTCCTTGTTCCTTGCATGGTAAACTCTTACTCCTCTTGCAAGAATGCATCTGTTACCTCTTCTGAACCTATTCCCCTTACCCTCCCCTACACCCACCACCTCCCCACACCAAAGCAGGTTCATTGTTCCTTCCTCCAGGCACTTACTACCTTGTTCTCATCTCTATTAAAGGAATTTTTGGGGGCACCTGGGTGGCTCAGTTGGTTGGGCGACTGCCTTCGGCTCAGGTCATGATCCCGGGTCTCCGGGATCATGACCTGAGCTGAAGGCAGCTGCTTAACCAACTGAGCCACCCAGGCGTCCCAATTATCTGCTTTTCTATCATCCTTCCTTAGTACACATTGAGTCTCTCCAGGGAAAGTGACATATTCTAGTCATCTTTGTCCCAGTGTCTGTACAGTTTTTGGCATGTAGTAGTTAAATGTGGACTAATGCATACCTTGGAAGGAACCCAGGATGTCCACGGTTTATCTTGATGAAACAGGGTGGATTATAAAGGCAGGATTGGCTCTGAAGCCAGTCTCTGACTGGCCTGGCATGGAGCAGACCTGCTTAGAAGCCCATTTAGAAAAGGGAAGCCTAAGAAATATTTCACTTCTCCACACCATTTTTCTGTTTAGCCTCCCCATAGAATGGTGACCCTGGGAAGATGAGGGCAGGACCACAGGAGCTGGAAGGAAAGGGAGCAGAACCTAGGACTAATACTTCTCCAGAAGGTAGAGAGTGAGCAAGAGAGACAGACATGGAAGAACTGTGTGGGACTGGTTCCAGTGAGAGGCTAGAGAGGAGGAACTGAGATCTGAGCTGGGAAAGTATACCTCTAGCTAGATTTTATATTCCAGAAATTCAGATGTCACGAGAATCCACCTGCGTGCACAGGCCATTCAGCCGGGTAGATCTGGGTTTAAATTGCAGTTCTGCCTTTTTTTTTGCTGGAAGACCGTAGCCATTTGACCATATTTTTTTGAGTTACGGTTTCTTTTTTTTTTTAATTAAATTTTTAATTTTAATTCCAGTATAGCTAACATACTCATGATAAGTGTACTCTTTAATCCCCATCACCTATTTAACCCATGCCCCTACCCACCTCCCCTCTGATAACCATTAGTTTGTTCTCTGTGGTTAAGAGTCTTTTTCTTGGTGTGTCTCTCTCTCTCTTTTTTATCATTGCTCATTTGTTTTGTTTCTTAAATTCCCTATATGAGTGAAACCATATGATACTTGTTTTTTCTCTGACTGACTTATTTCACTTAGCATTATGCTGTGTTGTTGTGAATGGCAAGATTTCCTTCTTCTTTATGGCTGAATAATATTCTGTTGTGTATATATATGCACACACACACACATGCGTACATATATATACGTATGTGTTTAGACACCACATATCCATTTATCCTTTCATCATTCAGTGGACACTTGGGCTGTTTCCGTAATTTGGCTGTTATAAATAATGCTGCTATAAACATAGGGGTGCATGTATCCCTTTGAACTATTGTTTTTGAATTTTTTAGGTAGATACCCAGCACTGTGTTTACTGGATCATAAGGTAGTTCTATTTTTAACTTTTTGAGGAACCTCCATTCCATTTTCCACAGTGGCTGCACCAGTTTGCATTCCCACCAACAGTGCATGAAGGTTCCTTTTTCTCCACATCCTCGTCAACACTTGCTGTTTCTTGTGTTTTTGATTTTAGCCATTCTGACAGGTGGGAGGCGATATCTCATTGTGGTTTTGATTTGCATTTCTCTGGCAATGAGTGATGTTGAGCATCTTTTCAGGCGTCGAGCTATAGTTTCTTTATTTGTAAACAAGAATAAAAATAATGAAGATTAAAATCCTTCCTTGAAGGTAGATCCAAGTGGTGCATCTCTGGGCCTACCACAATAAATATGTGTATGGAGATCCTAGTTTATACTTGGTATATACTGTTCTATACCTTAGGTTTTTGTTTTTTACTGTTATTTGTGTGGAGATGTTGGAGGTTGCAGTGTGTGTTGGAAGTTGTTCCATATTAGCACAGATAAATTCAGTAGTTGGTTTTGTGGAAATCTGTGGTCGTCCTCGTGCCTGGTTGTATTTGAAGCTCATCTCTTTCTCTGTGATCCACATTAGAAAACTTCAAAAGGATTATTGGCATTGGGGGAACAAGTGAAAACAAGAACACTGTAAGAATGTATTTCATCCTCTTAATCACCAGTGGCTATACGAGGAGAGAATTTCTCAAAGAAAGATAGGTAGTGGGGAGTAGATATAGTCCAGGAGCCAAAAGGAGAGAAGGAGGAAGGTAAACTGAGAGTCAGCCCAGGATCAAGGAATAGCTCCTAGTTCTTTAAATCAGCAAGAGACCTGCTATCCCACATATTTCTGGTCTTGTGGAGAATTTGTGTCCTCACCTGTGATCTGTCTGCCCTGCAGGAGATTTGAAACAGGTTTGTGTCTTTTCTGTCTTTTAGGTGGCATTCTGCTGAGTACCAGTCGGCACTACAAGACAAAGCCTACCCATGGCATTGGAAGATATAAGCACCTAGTGAAAGCACAGGAGGTAAAGGGAGCAAGGGTCCTTTAGAAGAGGGTAGTGTGCAGCTTTTACAAAGACTGAAGATCAGATTTGCATAGGGCGGATAACATTGGAGGTAGATAATATTGAGGTCACCCTTTAGTCCTTTCCAGTTATTTTGTTTGGAAATTATCTACAGTGAACTGTTTCTGCCAGCTTCCAATCTTGTCCCTACACCAAGTTATCACAGTGCAAAACCAATGATTTGGTTTTATTACTTGTGGTGCTTTAACAAAATATCTTCTTAGTACTTATTCAGCATGGACCTCATAAGAAGTGATCCATTCACTTAAGTTGAATGAATGATTTGTGGCAAGTAGAGGCAGATTGGTTTTTTCAGCCAAATAGTTTTACTGTATTTGCAGATTTAAAAGATGCTTATGTTCCTTGTGTCCATTATCAGTGATAACTGGGAGTTAGTTCTAAGCATTTTAAGAGTATTTGGCCTATTTCCTAGGATTCTCAGAGCTACAGGATTGCTTCTGTGGTTAGATTTCTGTGCATGTGCAGAGGGTTTTGCAGTGAGGTGGACACAACACTGGCCTGAAAGTTGGAAAGGCTGGTTTTGAGTCATGATTCTAACACTTCCTGTAAACAGTACAGTTAAGAATTTTGCTCTTCTACCTAGGGAGACTTCAACATCACTTTTGCCTCTTTGGTTTATTATAATGTTCCATGTAACCATGAACATTTCCTGCTGCCCCCCTCTCTCTCCTTGGCAGAGGTCAATACCACCGTATTTGGGTCTCAGAAGCCACTAAATTTGCCATGTTCTCCTGAGCATCTTCCTTATAGCAAGGAATTTCCTGAGAGGATCATTGCCACATCTGAGGCTTATAGGAGGCAGCCTCCCAGCAGGAAATAGCCCAATTAAAATTATTCATTTCTGGCTTGTAGTGGGAAGAGGACTGAACTGGGAACCAGGAAACTTGTAGGCTTAGTTATGCCACTTATTACACCTTCACTTTGGATAATTAATCTTAACCCTCTGGGTGTTGTGGGCTCTGAAATCATATGTAAAATGTTTTCTGTGTGTGATTTTTTTTCTGGAAAGAGTCCACAGCTTTATCAAAGTCTTCATAAAGGTTGAGAAACTGGATTAGAATATCGGGTTTTTTTTTTAAGATTTTATTTATTTATTCATGAAAGACAGAGAGAGAGACAGAGAGGCAGAGGGAGAAGCAGGGGCTGAGCAGGGAGCCTGACTTGGGACTTGATCCCACATCCCCGGGATCATGACCTGAAGCCAAGGCAGATGCTTAACGACTGAGCCACCCAGGCGCCCCTGGATTAGAATACCTTTTTTTTTTTTAAGATTTTATTTATTTATTTGACAGAGAGAGATCACAAGTAGGCAGAGAGGCAGGCAGAGAGAGAGAGGCAGGCAGAGAGAGAGAGGAGGAAGCAGGCTCCCTGCTGAGCAGAGAACCTGATGCGGGCCTCCGGGCCTCCGCCTCCGGAGATCATGACCTGAGCTGAAGGCAGAAACTTAACCCATTGAGCCACCTGGGCGCCCTAGAATATCTTTAAGAGTCTTTCAGCTCTGAAATCATGTAATTTTGTGATGCTCTGAAACATTTATTGAACATCTATTACATGGTAGGCATTGTTGAGGGTGCCTTGTCTATTCAGAGTGGGTTGTAATAAAATTTTAAAGGATGACTGAACAAGATCTGGTTCATGCTCAGAGAGCCGGTAAACCATTAGAGTTAAGACACAGATAATTTTTCTCCTCAGCAGAAAGTGATAGGTGCTAAAAGGAAGATATAAAGGGCTATTAAAATTCAAAAGAAGGAGTGATTTACACCCTTTCTGAGTTGTGACACCTTAGAGTAGTTGTTGGAGTTGTTTTATTTTGTGATACCCCTCTTTTAAAGTCCCATTTAAATTAGTAGGAAATAAACTTCATTTTGTTTGAGTGTATGTTCTTTGATTTTTTTGTGAACTATTTTTATTTTATTTTTAAAGATTTTATTTTATTTATTTGTCAGAGAGAGAGAGAGAGCACACGCACACAGAGGGACAGACAGGCTCCCCGTTGAGCAAGGAACCTCATGTGAGACTCCATCCCAGGACCCTGGGATCATGACCTGAGCCCAAGGCAGATGTTCAGCTGACTTAGCCACCCAGGCATCCAGGGATTCTCCATCTTAAAAGATAATTTTCTGTGTATGCCATGCTCTGACCTGCTCTGTAGTTTGGTATAAAAGGAAGCTTAATGCCATATTAATGCCATCTGTCTCTATCTTTCTTCCTAGTGTCTTCTCCCATCTCAGGGATACCATGCTCTAACTGCATTGAGCCTCTTGCTTTTTATCCAGATCATCATAGCATTTCAAGGCCTCACAAGTCTCTCTATGAAACACATACTGTTTCAAGGCTGTTCTGTGTACTTGGAATATCTTCTCCCTCTTTTCACTTGGCTAATATATCCTTAACATTTAACTTCTAGTGAGGAAGCAGGGTGAGGAGGGGGAAAATGAAACTCTCCTTCTGAGAAAACTTCCTGGATTCTGAGCACTGTCCTACCGTGGCTCCTAGAGTTCCTTGTGCTTCCTCTGTATACAACTTACTGCTCTCTTTTAATGGTCTGTTTGATGACCATTTCCTTTCTAGCTCTGTCTCCTCAGTTTGTAGCAGAGGGCCTGGCATCAGGTAGAGGACAGTAAGTATTGATTGAGCTGAACTGATCTGTGGTTATTGGAGCTGCCCCAAGGTCTTATAAATCAGAGCTGGCAAACACAACCTACTACTTGCAAACAGCTGGCTCCAGATGACCTTGGTTGCTTGAAGGGAGGGATGCTCTCTTTGATTAGGCTTGTAGGCTTTTCTGTGGCACCATTTGTTATCCCTGGGTGGCTAGCCAGCTAGTAGTGAAAACTGCTGTAGGCTCCTTGCTTCTTGTGTGGGACAGTACATGAAAGTTCCCTTCTGTGTCAGCTTGCAGAGGCTCTATCCCAGGTCCCTATCTCTTCTGCCCTCTGGGGAACTGGACTAGAAAGGCTAGAAGGCATCCTGTGGCACCCTTTCTCTCCCTAAGCATCGATCCTAGAAAAAATAATAAACAGCCAGTTCTGTTTTTTCCTCTCTGGATCCCAGGCTGGGTCCTCTCCTCTCTTGAGCCCGATATCCCTAAGACAAGTGTTAGTTCTCATGCACCAAGTGCCTGGACCTTGTCGCATTTCTGCTGGTGTAATCTTACATGCTGTTATGACCCCGCTTGACTGTGGCAGAGAGGGATCATGTTTTAGAGCTCATCTCTAGACCGAGCACTGTGTCTCAGTATGTAGACCTCCTTATTTCCTCAAGGGCCTGAACCACTCTGTTGAATTTAAAAGGCTTCAGATTGTCTGGAGTGATTTTTATTTCATAGAAATAAATGTGCAGTCCTTTGTATCTGTAGAGTGCTAGGTTATTTCTCCCAAGACCACTTACTTGCCCTCAGCTGTTGTCCTGCCTTCAATCTTGGGGTAATAAGAATCCAAGAAACAGAGAATTGCTAAGAGGAAGATGTGGGAGGATGGAATGGACACAACATAAATTGCTGTCAGTTTATAATTGTTCCATGTTCTGTTTTCTAGGCCCTAGGGCAAGAGAGTAATGTGTATTTTTTGTAATGTAGGCAGTCTATTTCCTCTTTATAGAATGGCCCCCTAGGAGTCAAGATGTCTTTTCTCTTGGAACTGTTTACACTGTTGACATAGAGGAAGTGTCTGTCATTTATGACACCTATTTAGTTTGTTGTAACACCCATAGATAGATTAGCTCTCACAGCCACAAGTCTGTGAGGAGACTGTGGCACCGTTCCCAGAAAAATCAGCAGATCAGAATCACTTTATGGTGACATCCCCAGCTTCTTGGGAACAGAATGATGGGTTTTTGCCCGTGCAGTAACTGTAGGGCTAGACGTGGGTTATAGCACTGATTTAGGGAAGAGTTGTTTTAAATTAGCACCCACGTTTTTCCTCAAGTCTACCTCCTGTAACTCATTGAAAACAAAAACCATTATTGAGCATCTACTGTATGCTAGGCACTGTGGGAGCACAAATGATGCACAGGTGAATGGGATACAGTCTTTTCCTACCAAAAGCATACAGAGGGCTAGGAAAGATAGTGCTAAGAATGTAACTGATGGGGCACCTGGGTGGCTCAGTTGTTGGGTGTCTGCCTTCGACTCAGGTCATGATCCCAGAGTCCCAGGATCGAGTCCTGCATTGGGCTCCCTGCTTGGCGGGGAGCCTGCTTCTCCATCTCTCACTCCCCCTGCTTGTGTTCCCTCTCTCACTGTGTTTCTCTCTGTCAAATAAATAAATAATCTTAAAAAAAATAAAAGTAACTAACTATACATGGTAAGTGCTTTACTAGGGGAATGAACTAAATATCAAGAGAACAAAGTTAAGGAAGGAGTTCTCCCTGAAAGGGTCAGTGAAGGTGTTATGGAGGTCACCTCAACAAACATTTCCTAAGTGCTGCCTGCATTCGTACAGTGTGTACATAAAGTAAACTGACCTTCGGAGTATCCAGCTGCTTGGGCTACTTTGGGAAACACTGGGGCTGTAAAAAAACGTACAAGAGTTCCCTAGAACTTTTCCAGACACAGAGAGTGATTCCTGTGATGACCTCCCTCAACCTGCGCCGTTGGAGCGCCTTGGTCTCCAGCCCCCCAGACTCATTCTGCCATGCTCATTCTGCTGAGCTACAACCACATCAGAGTTTTAGAGGGAGTTACATTTGATAGGAATAATAGTAGTGATCCCTTTCCATTTTCAAAGTGCTTTTATGTCCATTATCTCAGTGCTTCTCAAGCCATTTGCCCTTGGAACACTCGTGATCCTAGAGCTGAACTTCTCAGGTTCATTAAGGGCAATATTTACATTTTAGAAAGATACTAAATTAATGGATTGACCTAAATTTCAGGTTTTTCTCCCATCAGTTTTACTTGATGAAAACAAATATTAACAGAGAGACTCAGATATGTTTTCATATTTTGTGAGATGCAGAGAACTCCATGTACGTATTATAACAGGTTTTTCTCCCATCAGTTTTACTTGATGAAAACAAATATTAACAGAGAGACTCAGATATGTTTTCATATTTTGTGAGATGCAGAGAACTCCATGTACGTATTATAACAATGTTTCCTGCCAGTAAAGTCATTCTTGTTGTATATGATGAAAGTATATTGATGGGTATTTTATGGTGTTTCACAAAGAGAAACATGATTTTGTGAACAACAAATTTGAAAATGATGCCTTTTGATTCACCAACTATCTTGTGAGATAGACCAGGTAGGAAAGGAAACTCATTAAGGGACATAAATGATTTCTCTATGACATGTGTCTAGTGAATGATGGAACCAGAACTGGAGTTCAGTTTAGTTCAACTCAACATTTAATGTGGAGAGATAGAGAAATGAATGAGATGTAGTACCTTCTTATAGGAATTGAGATGGTAGTACGGCTGCCATCATAGAAAGGCCCACTTCATCAAGGGGCATAAACAAGATAGAGGCTTATTTCTCTTTCACATAAAAGTGTCAGTAGATATTCCAGCTTTTGGCTTTGCCACACTTATCATACTGCTTCGATCTCATAGTTTTGAGATGGCTGCTTCCTCTTCAGCCATCGTGTCCACATTCCATCAAGCAGGATGGAGAAAGGGAAAGTAGAGTGCATAAGCTCTTATGTCACTGGCCAGAACTTAGTCACATGACCATACCTAGTAGCAAGATTGTTTGGGCAATATAATTTTTATTATGAATGGTCATATACCCAGCCAAAAAAGCAATGCTGTTCTTTTTTTTTCTTTGATTTTTTTAAATGACTCTTTCATGAATAAAGTTTGCATTCATAGTTGTGTTTCAGAAGTTATGTTACTAAAGGTGAAAAGGGGAGTAGATACTGAGGAAACTAGCAGGCTCTGCACACTTTCCTTAAAAGGAAAGACAGAGGTTAAGAGAAGTATTTGCAATTGGGCACACCTGAATTAAAGATTCAGCTCTGATGATTATTAGTTGTGTGTCCTTGGGTACCTTCCTTAACTTTTCCAAGGCATAGTTTCCTTGGCTTTATATAGGAATTATATTTCCCAGTGTGTTGTGAGAAATAAGTTAAATAAGAGAATTTTAAGAACTTAGCACAGTGTTGGGGCACCTGGGTGGCTCAGTCATTGGGCGTCTGCCTTTGGCTCAGGTCATGATCCCAGAGTCTCAGGATCTAGCCCCGCCTCGGGCTCCCTGCTCAGCAGGAAGCCTGCTTCTCCCTCTCTCACTCCCCCTGCTTGTGTTCCCTCTCTAGCTATGTTTCTGTCAAATAAATAAATACGATCTTAAAAAAAAAAAAGAACTTAGCACAGTGTCTGAAACAGAGCCTGTAAGTGGTGATGATGATAATGACAGCTTTAGTCTGTTTTTTCACAATTCCATAACATTCTGTTTTCCTCCCTCAAAACATGCATCTTCTTATAATTACTTGTTCTATATATGCCTTTGCTGATAGACTGGAAGCATTAGTGAGCAGAGACAATGGCTGTCTTTTTTCCTGTCCTATCCCTAATGCTAAATAAATAAAAAAATAAATAGGAGTTGCTTATATTAAGCATGCGGGGTGAAGAGTCAAAGACTGCAAGGAGGGGGAGCCTTCCGGGTGAAGGTAGGGAGACACTGACCTTGGAGATGCAATTGGGAAACTTAGCAGTTTTTTTAATCCTGGAGTTTAAAGTGGGTACTAGGGGATGAGGGACAATGAAAACTGAGAAGTAGGCAGATCAAGATCAGCCCTTTTTAAGATATATCATTTATTGGGTGCCTGGGTGGCTCCGTCACTAAGTATCTGCCTTTGGCTCGGGGATTGAACCCCCACATCGGGCTCCTTGCTCAGCAGGAAGCCTGCTTCTCCCTCTCTCACTCCCCCTGCTTGTGTTCCCTCTCTCCCTGTGTCTCTCTCTGTCGAATAAATATATAAAATCTTTAAAAAAAGATACCATTTATTAAGTAATTACTATATATGCTTAAGTGTCTCTGCTTCCTCTGCACCCACCTGAGGTCCTCGTTCTCGGGTCCCCCTGGGGAGTTCATCAGCAGGCTGCAGCAAGGTGGCTTGTGTTGAACTTGCCATGGGAGGTGGGCTGCTCTTTATGATTAAATTGAGGTTTGTTCTTTCATGTGTGTTTCCTCTCTCTCTCTCTCTCTCTCTCTCTCTGAACTGTAAATTCCTTGAGGCCTGGGACTGTTTATTTGTTGTCTTTCCTGAGTGTCTGAATCAGCACTTTTTTTTTTTTAAAGATTTTATTTATTTATTTGACACAGAGAAACACAGCGAGAGAGGGAACACAAGCAGCGGGAGTGAGAGAGGGAGAAGCAGGCTTCCCGCCAAGCAGGGAGCCCGATGTGGTACTCGATCCCAGGTCTCCGGGATCATGACCTGAGCCGAAGGCAGTTGCTTAACGAACTGAGCCACCCAGGCGCCCCTAAATCAGCACTTTGCATAAATGTTTCATCTGTAAAGCATGCCAATAGAATACCAGGAGCATGATTACCTCCAGTTTATAGTAATACTAATGTCCTGTTTGTGTACATTACTCAACCTTTTTTAAAGGCACTATTTATTGAGTGACTGCTATATATCAGATGCCATAAGTACTATGTGCCAGGCTTTAAAAGCATTATACCATTTTAGAGTATTATAGTGCACTTATCACAGTGAGCACTGAGTAATGTTTAGAATTGTTGAATCACTATATTGTACACCTGAAACTGATATAACACTGTGTGTTAACTATACTGGAATTGAAAGAAAAAAACTTAGTAAAAAAAAAGAAAGTAAAAAAAAAATAAAAGCATTATTCCATTTTATAGTATTACAAATTATATATACATATATATATATATATATATATATATATATTTAAAGATTTTATTTATTTGACGAGAGAAACACAGCCAGAGAGGGAACACAAGCAAGGAGAGTGAGAGAAGGAGAAGCAGGCCTCCTGCCGAGCAGGGAGCCCAATGTGGGGCTTGATCCCGGGTCTCCGTGATCATGACCTGAGCCAAAGGCTGTTGCCCAACCAACTGAGCCACCCAGGCGCCCCACAAATGATATATTTTATTTAATCCTCAGATATCCTAATTATTAAAGACTCTGTTTGAGGACTCCAAGACTCAGAGATTAAATGACTTGCCTAAATGGCTAGTAATTTCCAGAACCAACATTTGAATCGAGGGTGGTTAGAATCCATCTGATGTCTGTGCTGTTTCCATTTCATATAAATTTGCTGTTTCAAGCTTCACAAAATGTTAGGTGTTTTAGGGGAAGAAACTGACACCTAGAGAGGTTTTTCAGTGTCATTTAGTGACTAAGCAGACAGGCTTTAAGTCCGGCTTTTCTTTGGCTTCCATCTAAGTATAGTGCTTTATGCGGTATCAGACTGTGCCTCTTGGTCACCCTAGTCAGGGCCAGTGTCTGGTGATGTCTCCTTAGTGCCACTTTGAGTTATAAACACAGTCACTTGATTTCTGTGCACCTTATAGCTCATTACAGACTGTTCATTTGGTCCCCAGGTGTCAGTTTTTAAATTTTCATCATTAGACTTTCTGGAAGCTAAATATGCTGCAGGCATATCTGCCTTTTCTTTCTTTCTTTCTTTCTTTTTAATTTATTTATTTGACAGAGAGAAACATAGCCAGAGAAGGAACACAAGCAGGGGGAGTGAGAGAGGGAAAAGCAGGCTTCCCGCTGAGCAGGGAGCCCCATGTGGGACTCGATCCCGGGTCTCCGGGATCATGACCTGAGCCGAAGGCAGTCGCTTAACCAACTGAGCCACCCAGGTGCCCCATATCTGCCTTTTCACTTGCAGAGTAGGGTGATAGTGTTCCTTCCCAGTTTTCCCACCGTGGAGAATGCCCCCTACAGTGATAGGCAGACACTATCACTTCTGCAGAATCTAGAGGAGACCCTGGGCCTGGGCCCACAGACCCAGCTTCCAGCCATGGCTAGACATAAAGTGGTTACTTCTGTCATTTCCTTACTGTTGTGGACTGTAAATAAGTCCTTTCTCCCTTCTGGAACTCAACTTTCACCTTGGGTAAAATGAGGGAGGAAAAGGAGGAGAGACTATTATTTCTGGGAGCGCTTGCTGTTCTAACAACCTGTGAGTCTAATCTGACTCCCTTTTCTGCTCTTTCCCAGCAAAGTCTACCAGTAACCCTGGGCAAGTAATGTGCTTTCAGAGGACCTCTCTCTGCAGTTTTCTCTCTGCAAAGTAGGGGTAATAATATGGACATTTCTTTACAATAATGGTTTAGTAATTTATCCCATGCTTATTTGGGTGATCATAGTGCAGTCCTATAGGGATGGCCGCCCTGAATCCGGGTCAGTCACAGGAGTGCCAGTTTGATGGTGGACAGTAGTCCATCATCCCTGCCACCTTTCTCCTAGCCTCCCTTCCTTTCCTGCCTGACTCTCCTCCATGTGCAGTTAGGGTGGCGTTCCCCAAACATGACTGTAGTCATGTACATGCTTTACATAGATATCTTTAATAACTCCGCATGATGGTTATAAGGGCATGAACTTAGGCAGTAGGGATAGAAAGGAGGAGACGGATAGGAGAAAGCTTGTACAGGTACAATTATAGGAACGGGTGACTGATATTATATGCAGTCAAGCTCTTGCTGGTATGCTGACCCCTGCTCAGAACTGAAACATAATGTCACGATGGGCTCCTGATAATGTGGAGCGATCTAGGCATATCTAGGCCAACACAGAAAAGCATGGGATGCCAAGACAGACACTGGAATCAGCTTTTTTGGTTTTGTTTTGTTCCCCTAAAGTGACACCTTTGAAGAGCCCTGGCATTTTCCCTGGTTATAAAAGCCTCCTAAAGGCTTTAGAGAAGCTCCTCCCCTCTCTACTGGAAAATTTTAGCAGCTCCCCGTTACATTCCAGCGTTAGCATTCTTCACAGCTCTGACTGCAGTGCTGAAGGTCTTGATGAAAAGTCTGGATCACTGCATTTGGCCGCAAGCGTGATAGGCTCTGAAAAAGAGAGAGCCAAGCCCCTGGTTTTTGATGGTTGGTCTCTAGAGATTGGCTTCTCACTCATGGCAGAGTTGAGGACCCTGGGGTGGCCACCACTGTTAAGAACTTTAACAATGAGAAACTATAAGATACTATACACATAATAAAGGAATGGGTAAGATCTTCATCATAAAGATAAGAAATCCAGAAATTATAAAGGCTGTAAAAAGTTTAGCAATGCAGAGTCTGCAGTAGAAAAATCCCTGCATTGGGGGTTAGAAAGTCTGGGTTTTAGTTCCTAGGATCTGTCTTGACTGGCTGTGTCACCCTGGAGGACATGTTCAATCTTTCTGGGCTTCGTATTCTCCTGCAAAGTTGAAGAACTGGACAAAATAATCTCTAAATACTGTCCAGTTCTAAAATTCTAAAATTGTGATTCATTGCATGTTTTCTTTTTGCCACTCCTTGTGCCAGATAGGAACATAAAAATGAAAATAGCAATAGAGGTGCCTGGGTGGCTCAGTCAGTTGGGTATCTGCCTTTGGCTCAGTTGATTTGGGACCCTCGTCAGGCTCCCTGCTCAGCTGGGAGCCTGTTTCTCCCTCTTCCTCTGCCTGCTGCTCCCCTGTTTGTGCCCTCTCTCTCTCAAATACATAAATAAAATCTTAAAAAGAAAAGAACAAGTTTCTTTGAAAAAAATGGGGGTTGCCTGGGTTGCCTTGGTTAAGTGACTGCCTTCGGCTCAGATCATGGTCCCGGAGTTCCCGGATCGAGCCCTGCATTGGGCTCCCTGCTTGGTGGGAGGCCTGCTTCTCCCTTTCTCACTTCCCTTGCTTGTGTTCCCTTTCTGGCTGTGTTTCTCTCTGTCAAATAAATAAATAAAATCTTTAAAAAATGAGAATAGCAATAAAAGTTAATATATAGAATATTTAATTATGTAACATGGATTATATAAACCACTTTACATAGTGTTTTGTTCAGTTCTCAGAACATCCCTGTGAGATTGGGTCTGTCATAGGTATTACCAGTCTTGTGAAAGAACCATTTCTTGGTCCTTCCCCTACTCCCCTGGATTGGGCCTCTGCTATCTTCAACTGACCTAGGGAGCAGAGATGGTAGAGAACCATTTTAGGTGCTCTGCTAGGAACATTCTTCCGTGGAAGCCACTAGTCTGTTGGCTGTTAGAGAGGAGTACCTTAAGAGATAGAGAGGTTTGGGGAGCCTGGGTGGCTCAGTCGGTTAAGCATTTTCCTTCAGCTCAGGTCCTGATCCCAGGGTCCTGGGATTAAGCCCCACATCTGGCTCACTGCTCAGTTGGGAGCCTGCTTCTCCCTCTCCCTCTGTCTGCCACTCACCCTGCTTGTGCTCTTTCTCTCTCTGCCAAATAAATAAATAAATCTTTTTTAAAAAAATAGAAATAGGTTTTTTGCCCTTTTTCTTAAAAAAGACTTACTATAAATCTCCAGTAAGTAGGACATGTGGTGTTAGCTCAAGGATAGATAAACAGCCAAAAGGAACAGAATAAAGAGTACGGAAGCTGATCCACACATCTGTGGGCACTTACATGACAAAAGTGACAGTATCATGCAAGGGTGCTAAATCAACTGGACTGGATGATCATGTGAATTAAAACAATTCTTGACTCCTATTTCACATCATACACAAACATCACTTAAAAATGGATCGTAGGTCTAAATATTAATGTTAAAATAATATACTACTAGAAGATAATATATGAGAATTTTTTAAAAAGATTTTATTTATTTATTTGACAGAGAGAGAGAGATCACAAGTAGGCAGAGAGGCAGGCAAGAGAGGAGGAAGCAGGCTCCCTGCAGAACAGAGAGCCCGATGCAGGCCTTGATCCCAGGAACCTGAGATCGTGACCTGAGCTGAAGGCAGAGGCTTTAACCCACTGAGCCACCAGGCTCCCTGAGAATATTTTCATGGTCTTTTTTAAAAAAAGATTTTATTTATTTATTTGACAGAGAGATCACAAATAGGCAGAGAGGTAGGCAGAGAAAGAGGGGAAGCAGGCTTCCCGCTGAGCAGAGAGCCCAATGTGGGACTCGATCCCAGGACCTGGAGGCCATGAGCCAAAAGCGGAGGCTTAATTAACCCTCTGAGCCACCCAGGCACCCTCATGGTCTTAAGATAGAGATTTCCCTCCTTCCTTCCTTCTTTCTTTCTTTCTTTCTTTCTCTCTATTTTTTTCTCTCTCTCTCTCTTTCTTTTAAAGATTTTATTTATTTATTTAACAGAGAGATCACAAGTAGACAGAGAGACAGGGGGAGAGAGAGGAGGAAGCAGGCTCCCCGCTGAGCAGAGAGCCCAATGCGTGCCTCGATCCCAGGGCCCTGAGATCATGATCTGAGCCGAAGGCAGAACTTTATTCCATTGAGCCACCCAGGTGCCCAAGATAGAGATTTCTTAAGCAGGATACAAAAATCACTATAGCCATAAAAGAATGAGTAAGTTGAACTACATTAAAAATAGGAACTTTTGCTCATCAAGATACACCATGAAAAAATGAAGAGGGAAGCTACAAGGAGGGAGAAGATACTTGCAGCATGTATATTTAACAAAAGATCATATCTAGAATATAGAAAGAATCTCTACAAATCAATAAGAAAAAGGAAGACAACGTAATTTTATTTTTTAAAGATTTTATTTATTTGACAGAGAGAAACAGCCAGAGAGGGAACACAAGCAGGGGGAGTGAGAGAGGGAGAAGCAGGCTTCCTGCTGAACAGGGAGCCCGATGCAGGACTCGATCCCGGGTCTCCGGGATCATGACCTGAGCCGAAGGCAGTCGCTTAACCAACTGAGCCACCCAGGCGCCCCAGACAACGTAATTTTAAAAATGGGCTAAATACTTGAGTAGACAGGGCACCTGGGTGGCTCAGTCATTAAGCATCTGCCTTCAGCTCAGGTCATGATCCCAGAGTCCTGGGATCAAACCCCACGTTGGGCTCCCAGCTCAGCGGGAGCCTGCTTCTCCCTCTCCTGCTTACCCTGCTTGTGTTCTCTCTCTGTCTCACTCTGTCAATAAATAAATAAAATCTTTAAACAAAATACTAGGACAGGTTACAAAGAGAGTATCCAAATGGTGCTCAGGTTTAATAGTTTTAAAGGAAATGCTAGTTAAAACCCAAAGTCGGGGCACCTGGGTGGCTCAGAGGGTTAAGCCTCTGCCTTTGGCTCACGTCATGATCAGGGTCCTGAGATCCAGTCCAGTGTCAGGCTTTCTGCTCTGCAGGGAGCCTGCTTTCCCCTCTTTTTCTGCCTTACTCTCTGCCTATTTGTGATCTCTCTGTCAAATAAGTAAATAAAATCTTAAAAACAACAATAACAACAACAACAACAAAAAAGAAACAAACCAAATTCATACCAACCAGAACGGCTAAAACAGACCAGAAAACTTGACTTCACTGTTTTGTCTTGGCAAGAATATAGAGTATGTAGAACTCTCATTAATTCTCGTGGGATACTAAATTGGAAACATCTTTAAAACTGCTTTAGAGTACTTATTAAAGACGAACATATGCATACTCTCTAAGTCAGTAGAGTTCAGATTCTAGGTATATCCCCAATAGAAATGCATACATGTGTTCACAGAAAGATACATACAAGACCATGGGTAGCAGTATAATTCGTTATGGCCCCACTCTAGAAACATCCCAAATTTCCATCAACTGTAAAAAAAGATAAATTGTTGCATATTCATACAATAGACTACTAGAGCATTGTTTCAGCTAATACATCATGAATCTTAAAAATACAATGAATGAAAGAAATTGGACATAAAGAGAACATAGTGTATCATTCCCTTTTCATGAATTTTAAAAACAGGCAAATGGTTGTAGAAGTAGGAATAGTGGTTATCAGGGTCCAGGAATTTTGGGGTGCTGGTGGTGGTCTATTTCTTTTTTTAATTTTTAAATTTTTTAAAAAAGATTTTATATATTTATTTGACAGAGAGAGAGAGATCACAAGTAGGCAGAGAGGCAGGGAGAGAGAGAGGAGGAAGCAGGCTCCCTGCTGAGCAGAGAGCCCAATGTGAGTCTCAGTCCCAGGACCCTGAGCTGAAGGCATAGGCTTTAACCCTCTGAGCCACCCAGGTGCCTGGTAGTGGTCTATTTCTTATTCAGGGTACTTATGATACAAGTATTTTCACTTTGTGAAAATTCACTGAGCTCTGTACTTATATATGTATTTTTTCAGTATGAATATTGTATTGCAATAAACTTTTTGCCAGAACATTTTTTTTTTTAAAGATTTTATTTATTTGACAGAAAGAAACACAGCTAGAGAGGGAACACAAGCAGGGGGAGCGAGAGAGGGAGAAGCAGGCTTCCCGCCGAGCAGGGAGCCCGATGTGGGACTCGATCCTGGGTCTCCAGGATCATGACCTGAGCCGAAGGCAGTCGCTCAACCCACTGAGCCACCCAGGCGCCCCTTGCCAGAACATTTTTAAGAACATAGTAGATTTTGGGGGCACCTGACTGGCTCAGTTGGGAGAGTGTGTGACTCTTGATCTCTGGGTTGTAAATTTGAGCCCTACTTTGGGTATAGAAATTACTTAAAAATAAAATCTTTAAAAAAGAAGAGTAGAGGAACGCCTGGATGGCTCAGTTAAGCATCGGACTCTTGGTTTCAGCTCAGGCCATGATCTTGTAGGTTGTGAGATCAAGTCCTGCATCAGGGTCCAAGCTCACTGGGGAGTCTGTTTGAAGATTCTCCCCGTTTGCCTCTCCCTCCACTCACAGGCACACACATTCTCTCTCTCTCTGTCAAATAAATAAGTAAATCTTTAAAAAAATATGGGTGCCTGGATGGTTTGGTCAGTTAAGCATCTGCCTTCTGCCAAGGTCATGATTCCAGAGCCCTGGGATGGAGCCCTGCTCAGTGGGGAGCCTGCTTCTCCCTCTACCTCTGTTGCTCCCCCCAACCCCCTGCTTGTGCACTCTCTCTCTCAAATAAATAAATAAATAAATCTTTTAAAAAATAATAAAAAAGGATTTTAAGATTCTAGTTTTGAACTGACAAAATATTCACAGTATTAAAAATTTTAAAATATAGAAAAGAAATAGTTAAAAAGTCTCCTTCCTACCTGTATGTCTGAGTTATCGAGTTCCCTCACAGGGAGCCAATAGTATTAGTGTTTCTGTGCATCCTTCCAGACATATTCTTTTGAATATGCAAGCAAATAAATATGTATATAATTATATACACACACACTTTTTTATATGTATGGCAATATTCTGAATATGTGTTATTCACAGTTTGCTTTTCCTTTCCACACAGTAGTATATAAAGAAATGCCTTATTCCTTCTTAGAGCTGCATAATGTACTACTATATGGATGTCCCATGATTTATTTAGCAAGTCTGTCCTCTAGATGAAATTTAGGTTAGGTTATTTGCAGTTGAGGAACTTTCTTGATCCTGATTTATAATGGGTTAGATAACTATTTTCCCAGGCTTCATTTTAATTTTTTACTGCAGCCCTGCATGGGTTGATATGTAGTGAAATAATACAAAAGGGTAAAGTAGAAATGATTTGTCTATCTCTCAATTTTTTTTTAAAGATTTCTTCATTTATTTGAGAGAGAGAGAGGGAGCCTGCATATGCAGAGTGGATGGTATGGGAGGGAGGGGCAGAGGAAGAGGGAGAGAGAAACCCAAGCAGAGAACACTGAGCATTGAGTCCAATGCAGGACTCAGTCTCCTGATCCTGAGATCAGGACCTGAGCCAAAATCAAAAGTTGGACATTCAAGTGACTGTGCCACCCAGGTGCCCCATCTACCTCTCAATTCTTTCTTTCTTTCTTTCTTTTTTTTTTTGATAAATAGTTTACCGAGTGAACCAAAGACTTAATTTTTTAAAAAGTAGATAACACCAAAGTACTATGTAGTATCTGTATTTATTGCAAAAGTAATTACTGGAATGTTCAAAAAATTGAATGAATAAGCTGGATCACTGGTTACAACTATAATTTTAGGCCAATATACAGATTTTTGTTCAAGGTCTAGGTGTGATTTCTACATAATATTATTCACATGCATTCCCTCTACCTTTCTATTCTTTTTTTCTTTTCTTTTTTTTTTTTTTAAGATTTTATTTGTTTGTTAGAGAGAGAGAGAAAGGGAAAGCACAAGCAGGGGGAGCAGCAGGCAGAGGGAGAAGCAGGCTCTCCGCTGAGCAGGGAGCCCGATGTGGGACTCGACTCCAGGACATGACTTGAGCTGAAGGGAGATGCTTAACCGACTTAGCCACCTAGGTGCCCTACCTCTCAGTTCTTAAAAGGAAGACTAAATAATTGCAGAATTTCAAAGCTAGAGGGCTGGAAGAGATCTAATGCTGAGTTTCCTTGCAATTGATTTCTTTAAGATACTGATGAAAGCTAAGAATTCTTTCAAAAAAATATGCACACATGTAAAATTTTGCATGTAAATTTTGGGGTTGATAGACCACTTGAAATCCTTCAATGGGTTCTGGATTAAGAATCTGTTATCTGGCATAACCCCACCAATTTAAAAATTGGGAAGCTGAAGACCAGGAAGCGGGGTAAGTCTCATAAGTTAATTGCAGAAGATAATCACTTGTATTTGTGTTAAAGTAATGCCAGCAATATTCCCTCTCGTTGTTGGCTGATGTCACAGCCCAGACTGGGAAGGGAAGCTACCCATTCCTTCCCAGGGGAACTTCAGTTTGAAGGTAAGTTAACCTAAGAGAAAAATGGTGAACAAATTGACTTGAAAGATTGATTTCTTTGATATCAAGATGGGATGATTATAATTTTTTGTATAATACTTTGATTTCTTTTCTTTCTCCTTTTGTTTTCTATTCAGCCCAAGAAGACGAGGGCAAAAGTGGAAATAAGACCCATTAATTTGGGGACAGATTATGAATATGGGGTTTTAAACATTCACCTGACTGCATACGACATGGCTGTGGCAGAGAGTTATGCCCAATATGTTCACAACCTCTGCAACCATCTATCCATTAAAGTTGAGGAAAGGTATCTTCATACTTTGCACGGGGCCTTTGCATGGGATGTTCTTGGTGTGAGTAGCATGCTCTGCTTTGTCGTTGTTGTTAAATGAGGTTTTGAAATGTAATTTAGTTAAAATTCACCCTTTTTAGGCATATAGTTTACCACAATCAGAATATAGAACAGTTCCATTTACCCCCAAATTTTCCCAGTGCCCAGGTGTAGTCCTATCCCTGGCAACCAACAACTGATTTTCTTTTCTTTTCTTTTCTTTTCTTTTTTAATATTTTGTTTATTTATTTGACAGAGAGAGATCACAAGTAGGCAGAGAGAGAAGGAAGCAGGCTCCCTGCTGAGCAGAGAGCCCAATGTGGGCCTCGATCCCAGGACCCTGAGATCATGACCTGAGCCAAAGGCAGAGGCTTTAAACCACTGAGCCACCCAGGCACCCTGATTTTCTATCCTGTTGTTTTAAGTCTCCAGAACATCATGTAAATGGAATCATCCAGAAAGTTTGGCCTCTTTCACTTAGCATAATGTGTTTAAGATTCTTCCATGTTTTTGGAAATATTTTGTTGCTGAGTAGTATTCCATTAAGTGGTAGACCTTAATTGCCTTATTCATTCACCAGTTGTTGTACATTTGTATTTCTTCCAGTTTATTGGTGATTATGAATAAAGGTGTCATTAGCATCCTCATGTATATTTTGTGGGATATATATCTTTTCTCCTGGATAGCTACCGAAGCCTGGGATTTGGGGCTTCTATGGTGACTGTATGTTTAACTTTATGAAAAACCAACATTTGTTTTCCAAAGTGGCTGCACCATTTTGTTTTCCCACCACCAATGTGTGAGTTACAGTAACTCCTTTTTCTGGTCAATGTTTGATATTGTCAGTTTTTTTTTTTTTCTAAAGCTATTCTAATAGATAAGTAGTGGTATCTCATAGTTTTTAATTTTTATTTCCCTAGTAAAGATTTTGAACATCTTTTCATATGCTTATTTGCCTCCTGTATCTGCTTTGATGACATGATGGTATCTGCTTTGATGACATGTCCAACTCTTTTGTCCATTTTTAAAATTGGGTTTTCTTATTATTGAATTATGAAAATTCTTTTTCTATTTTTGGATACCAGTTGTTTTTTTTTCAGTATATGTTTTGCAAATATTTTCTCTCTGCCTTTGACTTATCTTGTCATCTGAGTCCTTTGGAGGGCAGACCTTTTTTAGTTTGATGAACTTCAATTTATCAATTTTTGTTTTATCATTCATGCTTTTGGTGTTATATTTAAGAAAACTTTGTCTACCTCAGGATCACAAAGATATTCTCCTGTGTTTTCTTCTAGAAGTTCTATAGTTTTAAGTGTTACACTTAGGTTCATGATCCATTTTTAGTTAGCTATTTTTGTTTTTTTTATTGTTGTTGTTTTTTGTATATGGTGTAAGATATGGGTCAAAATTCTTTTTTTCATATAAGTATCCAGTTGGTTCAACACCATTTGTTAAAAAGATTTTCTGTCTTTATCAAATTGTCTTAGCACTTTTTGAAAGTCAGTTAACCATGCATCTGTGAGTCTGTTTCTGGACTCTACTCTATTATGGTGATTTATGTATCTGTGCTTATACCAATACCACACTGTCTTGATTACTGTGGCTTGATTACTGAAACTACAACTTTGTTCTTTTTTCAAAATTATTTTGGCTATTTTAGGTCCTTAGACTTTCTATAAAAATTTTAGAATTAGTCTGTTCATTTCTACATAAAGGGATCTGATGGAATTTTATTGGGATTATGTTGAATCTGTAGGTTAGCTGAAGAGAATTGACATCAATTTTGATTTCCCTGATCCATTAACAAACCATATCTCCCCATTTATTTAGGGGTTCTTTGCCTGCGCTGTTTTTCATTTGCTCTTTGGATTTGTTGGAAAGCTATAGGGGAGGAGAACTAATATTTACTGGCTATCTACTCCAGGCAAGGCACTTTCACATATCTTATCTCAGTGTTTCAAAAAGTGTGGGATGCCCTATAGTTTACTTTAAATAACATTAAATCACATGGTGAGAAATTTCTTCCCTTTTAACTCTCATTCAACCTAATTATGTCAAGGAGAAATTCTTTGTGTTTTTCTGGTATGTCCTTAACACCACTCTTGCATTACCTAATCTTTGTAATGGAGAAGGGGCCTCAGACTCAGAGTCTTTGGCTAGCATAGTGTCTAGCTAGAATTTTACAACATTATTTTGTTTTCTTTTTAGTTTTTTTTCTTTTAAGTAAACTCTAGGCCCAAAGTGGGGCTTGAACTCACGACCCTGAGATCAAGTGTCGTGTGTTCTACCAACTGAGCCATCCTGAGACCCCATTGTACTTTTTTTTTTTTAAGATTTTATTTATTTATCTGACAGAAACACAGCTAGAGAGGGAACGCAAGCAGGGGGAGTGAGAGAGGAAGAAGCAGGCTTCCTGCTGAGCAGGGAGCCCAATGCGGGATTCGATCCTGGGACTCCGGGATTATGACCCAAGCCGAAGGCAGATGCCTAACAACTGAGCCACCCAGGCGCCCTCACCACCTTATAGTTTAAAAAAAATTTTTTTCTCTTGATGGCAGCTGATACTAGTCTTCCATTTATAATAGTAATATAAAGACAGGCTTAGTGAGATATAATTTACACTTAGTAAAATTCACCCTTTTAGTGAACAATTTTCTGGCTTTTCACAAATGCACACAGTAAATACCCTCATACTCAAGATATAGAACATTTACATTATCCCAAGAAGTTCTCTCCTGCCTTTGTAGTTAATCCCTCCCCCTTCCCTCCAGTCCCTCCCAACTACTGATCTGTTTTATGTCCCTATAGTTTTGCCTTTTCCAGAAGGTGATGTAAGTGGAATTATAAGTATTTTTTCTTTTGAGTCTGACTTTGTTCACTTAGGATAATGTATTTGAGATTCATTTCTGTTGTTGTCTGTATCAAATAGTTTGTTTCTTTTTGTTGCTGATTAGCATTTCATTGAATGGATATATGTTTGTTTTTCCGTTCAGTGACTGAAGGACATTTGTGTTATTTCCAGTTTGGGGCAGTTATAAAATAAGTCACTATAAACATGTACAGGTTTTTGTGAGAACATGAGTTTTCATTTCTTTACATAATTGCTGGGTCGAATGGTAAGTACAGTGGATTTTTAAATTTATAAGAAACTGCCAAATGGTTTTCTTTTTTTTTTTTTTTTTAAGATTTTATTTATTTGACAGAGAGAAACAGCCAGAGAGGGAACACAAGCAGGGAGTGAGGGAGGGAGAAGGAGGCTTCCCGCCAAGCAGGGAGCCTGATGTGGGACTCGATCCCGGGTCTCCAGGATCATGACCTGAGCCGAAGGCAGTCGCCTAACCAACTGAGCCACCAGGCGCCCCATAACTGCCAAACTGTTTTCTAAAATGGCTATATGTGAGCGCCTGGGTGGCTCAGTGGGTTAAAGCCTCTGCCTTCAGCTCAGGTCATGATCTCAGGGTCCTGGGATCAAGGCCCACATTGGGCTCTCTGCTCAGCAGGGAGCCTGCTACCTCCCCTCTCTCTGCCTGCCTGTCTGCTTACGTGTGATCTCTCTCTGTGAAATAAATAAAAATCTTTAAAAAAAAATAAAAAAATAAAATAAAATGGCTATATGTACCATTTTCTTCCTCATCAGCAACATGAATTCCAGTTGCTCTACAAAAAGTTTATTTTTTAAATTAACTTTTTAAGTGAACTGATTTAAAGAAAAATATTTAATAAATAATCATTTGGGTGGTTCATTATTGTGGCAAGGTAATATCTGGCACAATATGTGGGTATGGCTATAAAGTTATACTTTCTTACTCATTAGGTAGTAGTATATTCCCATTTTACAGATGAGGAAACCAAGGCTGAGAAACCCAACGTCACAGAACCAATAAGTGGCCTAGATTTAACCCATTTCTGCTTGACTCCAGTATTTTTAATTATAAGAGGTCTTATTTTAAGTTCTTAAGGTAAATTTGAACTTTTAAACCTTTATAACTTAGTGTAACTGTGCTAAATATGCTGTCTAGAAGACTGGATAATAAGCTGTGACTTTAGCTCTCACAGATGATAGTACTTCAGTTTTTTAGGGCTAAAGATGTGCTTTATCTTTTCGTGATGCCCCAGAGAGTTGGTTGCTCTTTCCATACTTGACACGTACTTCTCTCATGTCACTTTAGTACTCTGGGCTGAAATAACCTATTTGGTATGTCAGCTCCTCCCCACCTCCCTCCCACTGACTAGTAAGAATTGTGTTCTTTTTTTATTTCTTTAGCTTCTAACACAAGACCTGCCACATGGGGAACATTAAACCATTATTGAAAGAATGGCAAGTTCTTGAATATGACTGCACAATCCAGTTGTGTGGTATACATGGGATACATTTCCTAAAGTTTACTGGAAGTGCCTTTTTTTTTTTTTAAGATTTTACTTATTTATTTGTCAGAAACAGAGCTACAGAGGGAACACAAGCAGGGAGAGTGAGAAAGGGAGAAGCAGGCTTCCTGCTGAGCAGGGAGCCCAATGCGGGACTCCATCCAGGAAGTCCGGGATCATGACCTGAGCCGAAGGCAGACGCTTAATGACTGAGCCATCTAGGTGCCCCTGGAAGTGCTTTAATTAAAATCAATTAAAAAACTACTGATTGAGGGCGCCTGAGTGGCTCAGTGGGTTAAAGCCTCTGCCTTCAGCTCAGGTCATGAGCTCAGGGTGCTGGGATTGAGGCCGCGTCGGGCTCTCTGCTCAGCGGGGAGCCTGCTTCCTCCTCTCTCTGCCTGCCTCTCTGCCTACTTG
>PITA01010915.1:0-69314 GCA_004023965.1 Spilogale gracilis | reverse complement strand
CGGGAAGCTGGCTGCAGAGATGGAGCCAAGGAGTGGGCTCTCGGCTCGGGGTTACCGTAAGCCATGACTCCCAGCACAGTCGGGCCACTACTCTTCAAGCAGGGACCCCACAAGTGGTAGATCTAGGGAGACTCACCTTTCTCCTCTGGGGGGAGTTGGCGGGGGAGCATGCTGCAGGAATCAGCTGGGTTTGGAGACCCCAAAGGGGGCCGAGCGCCAGAGACAGAAATGCTCAGTCACAGGCTGGGTGAGCTCGGAGGGCGGCGGGAGAGCAGGGAGACAAGCGTGATTGACGTTTTTCTCTGAGGGCGCACTGAGGAGTGGGGGCCCGAGCTCTCGGCTACTCTGGGCCGGACACTAGGAGCCGCCATCTTCATTCCCATCCTCCAAAGCTGTACCGAAAGCCTTCAGGGAACAAAAGCTCCGGAGAGAAACCTGAGCAGATTGCTAAGCCTGGCCCCTGGCAAGGCGGGGCACTTCCGCTTCCGGCAAAGACATTTGAAAATCACTGCAACCGGCCCCTTCCTGAGATCAGCAAGAACATCCAACCAAGACCAAGTTTACCGATCAATGAGAACTGCAAAATTCCAGCACTAGGGGAATACAGAGTGTAGAATTCATGGCTTTCCCCGCCCCCAAGATTCTTTAGTCTTTCAAAGTTAAATTTAAAAAAATTTTTTATTCTATTTTAAAAATTTTTCCTCTTTCCCATTTTAACTTTTTAAAACTATTTTATCTTATCAATACCTGTTTAAAAATCTTTTTAAATTTTTATTGTTATAGTCACATTCTATCCCTTCATTGTATTTAATCTTATTTTTTGTATACATATAAGTTTTTTGTTCTTTAAAATTTTGGATAGTTTCTTTTAACAGATCAAAATATACCCTAAATCTAGTGTATGACTTTGTTCTAGTCTCCAGCCTCATCACATTTTCTCCTTTTTTTCTTTTTTCAACCAAATCAATTCCTTTTTTAAAATCTTTTTAAATTTTTTTCTTTACAGTCATATTCCATCCCTCCATCATGTTTACCCTTATTGTATGTGTATGTATAATTTATATATGTATGTTTTTCTTTCCTTAAAATTTTGAGAGGCAGTTTCTTCTAACAAACCAAAATACACCCAAAATCAAATGTGCTCTGTTCTATTCACCAGTCTAGTCATTAGATAGATAAATAGATAGGTAGATACATCTTTTTTTCTTCTGCTTTCTTCTTCCCCTGGTTTTGGGTCTCTTCTGATTTGGTTAGTGTATATTTTTCTGGGGTTGTTGCTACCCTTTTAGTATTTTGTTCTATAATCATCAATTCTTCTCTGGAGAAAATGACAAGGCAGAAAAGCTCACCTCAAAAAAAAAAAAAAGAACAAGAGGTAGTACAGATGGTGGCGGGGACCTAATCAATATGGACATTAGTAAGATGTCACAACTAGAGTTCAGAATAATGATTATAAAAATGCTAGCTGGGGGCGTCTGGGTGGCTCAGTGGGTTAAAGCCTCTGCCTTCAGCTCAGGTCATGATCTCAGGGTCCTGGGATCGAGGCCCACGTCGGGCTCTCTGCTCAGCAGGGAGCCTGCTTCCTCCTCTCTCTCTGCCTACCTATGATCTCTCTCTCTCTCTGTGAAATAAATAAATAAAATCTTTTAAAAAAATGCTAGCTGGGCTTGAATAAACCATAGAAGACACTATAGAATCCCTTTCTGGAGAAATAAAAAAACTAAAATCTAACCAAATTGAAATAAAAAAACTATTACCTAGGTGCAATCATAAAAATGGAGGCTCTTACTGCTAGGATAAATGAGGCAGAAGAGAGAATTAGTGATATAGAAGACCAAATCATGGAGAATAAAGAAGCTGAGAGAAAGAGAGATCAACAACTACTGGACCATGAGGGGAGAATTTGAGATACAAGTGATACCATAAGATGGAACAATATTAGAATAAGTGATCCCAGAAGAAGAAGAAAGAGAGGGGGGCAGAAGGTATATTGGAGCAAATTATAGCAGAGAACTTCTCTAATTTGGGGAAGGGACCAAGCATCAAAATCCAGAAGACACAGAGAACCCCCCTCAAAATCAATAAAAATAGGTCAACACCCCATCGTCTAATAGTAAAACTTATAAGTCTCAGTGACAAAGAGAAAATCCTGAAAGCAGCTTGGGACAAGAGGTTTGTATCCTACAATGGTAGAAATATTACATTGGCAGCAGACCTATCCACTGAGCCCTGGCGGGCAGAAAGGACTGGCATGATATATTCAGAGCACTAAACAAAGAAAACACACAGCCAAAAATACTGTACCCAGCTATGCTGTCATTGAAAATAGGAGAGATTAAAAAAAAAAAAAAAGTTTCCAAGACAAGAAAAACTAAAAGAATTTGCAGACACCAAACCAGCCCAAAAGAAAATATTGAGGGCGCCTGGGTGGCTCAGTGGGTTATTGCCTCTGCCTACAGCCCAGGTCATGATCTCAGGGTCCTGGGATCAAGGCGCGCATCCGGCTCTCTGCTTGGCAGGGAGCCTGCTTCCTCCTTTCTCTCTGCCTGCCTCTCTGTCTGCCTACTTGTGATCTCTCTCTCTGTCAAATAAAGAAATAAAATCTTAAAATACATATATTTTTATATATTATATATATTATATATTAAATATACATATATAATATTGAAAGGGGTCCTCTAAGCAAAGAGCCTAAAAGTAATAGACCAGAAAGGAACAGAGAGAATATACAGTAATAGTCACCTTGCAGGCAATACAAGGCACTAATTACAGACCAATATCCCTGATTAACACAGATGCAAAAATTCTCACCAAAATACTAGCCAATAGGATCCCCCAACAGTACATTAAGAGGATTATCCACCATGACCAAGTGGGATTTATTCCCGGGCTACAAGATTGATTTGATATCTGTAAATCAATCAGTGTGATACATTAATAAAAGAAAGAACAAGAACCATACGATACTCTCAATAGATACTGAAAAAGCATTTGACAAAGTACAGCATCCTTTCTCGACCCAAACTCTTCACAGTGTAGGGATAAAGGGTACATACATCAGTAAAAGCCATCTATGAAAAACCCACAGCAAATATCATTCTCAATGGGAAAAACTGAGAGCTTTTCCCCTAAGGTCAGGAACACAGCAGGGCTGTCCACTATCACCACAGCTATTCAAAATAGTACTAGAAGTCCTAGCCTCAGCAATCATACAACAAAAAGAAAGAAAAGGCATCTAAGTCGGCAAAGAAGTCAAACTCTCACTCTTTGCAGTTAATATGGTACTTTATGTGGAAAACCCAAGAAACTCCACTCCAAAATGTCTAGCACTCATACAGGAATTCAGTAAAATATCAGGATATAAAATCAATGCACAGAAATTGGTTGCATTTCTATACACCAACAATAAGACAGAAGAAAGAGATACTAAGGCATCGATCCCATTTACAATTGCAGCCAAAACCGTAAGATACCTAGGAATAAATCTAACCAAAGAGGCAAAGACTGTACTCAGAAAACTATAAAGTACTCATGAAAGAAATTGAGGAAGACACAAAGAAATGGAACAACATTCCATGCTCATTGAGTGGAAGAACAAATATTATGAAAATGTCTCTGCTACCTGAAGCAATCTACACATTTAATGCAATCCCTATCAAAATACCATCAACTAAAAAAAAAAAAAAACCATGAACTTTTTTCAAAGAAATAGAACAAATAATCCTAAAATGTATATGAAACCAGAAAAGACCCCGAATAGCCAAAGAAATGTTGAAAACGAAAACCAAAGTTGGCAGCATCACAATTCCAGACTTCAATCTCTATTACAAAGCTGTAATCATCAAGACAGTATGGTACTGGCACAAAAACAGACACATAGGGCCCCTGGGTGGCTCAGTGGGTTAAAGCTTCTACCTTCAGCTCAGGACATGATCTCAAGGTTCTGGAATCGAGGCCTGCATTGGGCTCTCTGCTCAGCAGGGAGCCTGCTTCCTCCTCTCTCTGTCTGCCTGCCTCTCTGCCTACTTGTGATCTCTCTCTCTGTCAAATAAATTAAAAAATCTTAAAAAAAATAAAACAGACACATAGATCAGTGGAACAGAATAGAGAGCCCAGAAATAGACCCTAAACTCTGTAGTCAACTAATCTTTGACAAAGCAGGAAAGAATGTCCAATGGGGAAAAAAATAGCCTCCTCAACAAATGATGTAGGGAAAATTGGACAGCCACATGCAGAAGAATGAAACTGGGCCATTTCCTTAGACCACTCTCACGAAAATAGACTCAAAATGAATGAAAGACCTCAATGTGAGACAGGAATCCATGAAAACCCTTGAAGAGAACACAGGCAACAACCTCTTTGACCTCAGCTGCAGCAAATTTTTCCTAGAAACATTGCTAAAGGCAAGGGAATCAAGGGCAAAAACGAACTATTGGGACTTCAACAAAATTGAAAGCTTTTGCACAGCAAAGGAAATAGTCAACAAAACCAAAACACAACCGACAGAATGGGAGAAGATATTTTCAATTGACATGCCAATAAAGGGTTAGTATCCAAAATCTGTAAAGAACTCATCAAACTCAACAACCAAAGGACAAATAATCCAATGAAGAAATGGGCAGAAGACAAGAACAGACATTTCTTCAAAGAAGACATCCAATGGCCAACAGACACGTGAAAAAGTGCTCAACATCCCTCAGCATCAGGGAGATACAAATTAAAACCACAGTGGGATACCACCTTATACCAGTCAGAATGGCTAAAATTAACAAGTCAGAAAACAACAGGTATTGGCAAGGATGTGGAGAAAGGGGAACCCTCTTACATTGTTGGTAGGAATGCAAGCTAGTGCAGACACTCTGGAAAACAGTATGAAGTTTCCTCAAAAAGTTGAAAATAGAGCTACCCTACAACCCAACAATCGCACTACTGGGTATCTACCCTAAAGATACAAATGTAGTGATCTGAAGGGGCACATGCACCCCAATGTTTATAGCAGCAATGTCCACAATAGCCAAACTATGGAAAAATTCTGGATGTCCATTGATGAATGGATAAAGAAGATATGGTAGAGATATATACAATGGAATACTATGCAGCTATCAAAAAACCCAAAATCTGGCCATTTGCAATGACATGAGGGAAACTAGAGGGTATTATGCTAAGAGAAATAAGTCAATCAGAGAAAGAGAACTATCATACGATCTCTCTGATTTGAAGAATTTAAGAGACAGGGTGGGGGGGGCGGGGCTGGGTGGAAGGGAGGGAAAAATGAAACAAGATGGGACCAGAGAGGGAGACAAACCATAAGAGACCCTTAACAACCCTCTTAAAAAAACTGAGGGTTGCTGGAGGGGTGGGAGTTGGGAGGGATAGGGTGGCTGGGTGATGGACATTGGGGAGGCTATGTGCTATGGTGAGTACTGTGAATTGTGTAAGACTGATGATTCACAGACCTGTACCCCTGAAACAAATAATACATTATATATTAATAAAAAAAATGTTAAGGGAGATGGAGTAGAAGTAAAAGATATCATGACGGGGGGAGGAGGATAAACTGGTAGTATGTGTAATTTTCTCTAATGATGGATTTTATTTATTTATTTATTTTTATTTTTTTATTTGAGAGTAAGCATGAATGGGAAGGGAGGGGCTTAGTTAGAGGGAGAAGCAGACTCTCCTGCTGAGCCAGAAGCCCAATGCGGGGCCTGATCCCAGGACCCTAGGATCATGATCTGAGCTGAAGGCACATACCTAACCCACTGAGCCACCCAGGTGTCCCTAACAATAGATTTTAAAAAACAGGGGTGCCTGGGTGGCTCAGTTGGTTGGGCGACTGCCTTCAGCTCAGGTCATGATCCCGGAGACCGGGGATTGAGTCCCACATCGGGCTCCCTGCTCGGCGGGAAGCCTGCTTCTCCCTCTCTCACTCCCCCTGCTTGTGTTCCCTCTCTGGCTGTGTTTCTCTGTCAAATAAATAAAAAAATCTTTAAAAAAAAAAAACAAAAAAAAAACATACATATTTTGTTTAAAAATTTGAGGTAAACATATAAGCACAAAGAAAAGAATTATTGAATGTAATGTCATAAAAGTACTTTCCTTAGCTCATTTTCTAAATCATTATTTTTAATTATTGCATCTTTCACCTTGTGGATGGACCATAATTTATTTGACCAATGCCCCACTGTTTCCAATTTTTCACTTTTAAAAGTTACTCCATGATAAACCCCTTTAGACATTAAACTCTGAGCACAAATTTGATAATTTACCTCAGCCCATTTCCTAGAAAGGGAAGTACAGGACCAATGGGTATATTCATCAGAATGTTTGCAAGTGACGAATGCTAAGTGGAAAGTGATCGAACAGCAGCAAGAGCAAAAAGATTGTACCATCTGTCCCTCAGGGCCCGGGGGGGGAGCAAGCCACATCTTGTTTCAGGAGTGGCTAGATCCAGGGGCTCAAGCAACACTCTCTGAACACCGCCTTGCTGTCTCTGAGCTATGCTGTCTCCGGGGTATGCTCTCTCTGGAAAATCTCAGACCATAGTCCACCACTTTAGCAACCACAGTGGAAGGGGAACTTTCCTTCCCAATGGTTAAACAGATCCAGTTTTCTATCTTGGTGAGCCTAAAGATTTACCACTCCTTGTGTATTTTCAAATTCCACTTGTAATGTTGCATTATATTTCTGTTCTTTTCTCATCTTCTCCAATCCCCTTTTTGGAGGAATTTTATGGGCCTCTGCCCCTCACCTAGTCATATCCATGTCAGCCCAGAGTTTGAGAACACCATTTCTCAGCTTTCCGAGTCCATGTTTCGATTTTGTTGGAATCATGGTGAAATGTATCACCTGAGCTTTACCGGGTTTCTGCTATAACTGTGATGTCAGCCACGATCAACCTGTCCCTGGAGATCCAGACAGGCTGGGGTCAACCTTGCTCCAGAGGGTCTGTGGGTGGTCCAGAGCTACCCAGGAGATTTTCACAGGTTCCTGGCGGTCCTTGCTCGCTGCCATTGGCTGTTCCAGCTCATCTAGAGCACATTTGTTTCTTCTGTGTCATGCTTGTTCTCTTCTCTGCTCCGGGCCTCCTTTCTCCTCCAGGTTGTTGAACTTTTATCCTTCTCCTCAGACTCTCCCCGCCATGACACCCTTTCCCATCTGCTCCAGCTTCTCCCAGTTATTATGCCTTTAAACCTTTGAAAACAGAGCAACAGCCTATTAGGCCCTAAAATAAGGTAAGTGATGATTCTCTTGAGATCCCATCACCATCTCCCTCCCTCTCCCAGATGCTGCGATGTTCTTCTGTCTTAGGTGAAGGCATCTTTGGTTCTCAGCCTCAGGGATGAAGGAAGGGCTCCACAACTCTCAGCTGATGAGCAGAGGCTGGGATTCCAGGTGCTTGATGATGCACCTGGGCCAGCTTTCTCTGAGGGCTGCGTGACTAGCCTGGGGGCCCCAGGTCCCAGGCATAGCCTAGTTTACTGTTGTGCCCACCCACTCAGGAAAGGGTTCCCCCTCCCCATGGGGTAGTCACTTGTAAGTACACAACTGTTTGGGTATTTTTTTAATATTTTAAAATTTTTATTTCCTTGAGAGAGAGAGAGCACAGAGGGAAACAGAAACGGGCTTTTCCACTGAGCAAGGAAGCCTGATGTGGGGCTCCAACTCAGGACTGGGATCATGACCTGATCCAAGAGCAGATGCTCAACCAACTGAGCCACCCAGGTGCCCCTCACACAACTCTTTTTTAAAAGTAAAAGAAATTGCAAGTGGAGGGATTACCCAGGCTTATGTTTATCTTTCATTCCTGTTCTTCCTAAATTAGGAGATATTAGCAGGATCTAGAACCTCCGTTAATTTTTTGACAACTCTGCTTCCTGGGCAAAGACGGTCTGGACATCCTTGAGCTCTTCCCTCAATGTGGGCTACCTACTGTCATCCAGTAGAAATTCCTCACTGTTTCTGGAATGTAGCACTTATGCTCTTTTACTGTGTTTTATTCCTTTCTTTTAGGAAATGAGGTTGCATGGTTGGGGGGGTTAGATGTTAGCATTCAAAGTCATTGTCTTTTTTTTTTCTTTTAAGATTTTATTTATTTATTTGGCAGAGAGAGAATGAGAGCATGAGCAGTGGGAGCGGCAGGCAGAGGGAGAGGGAGAAGCAGTCTCCCCGTGGAGCAGGGAGACCAATGCAGGAATCGATCCTGGCACTCTGGGATCATGACCTGAGCCAAAGGCAGTCACTTACCCAACTGAGCCATCCAGGCGCCCCTCAAAGTCACCATCTTATCCAAAAGTACTAATGATTTCTTACTTCTTTTTTCTTTCTAATTTATAGAAAAGCTCCTTGGTTTAAATCATAGCATTAAAGATATTCGTAACATTCTGAATTTTCAACATGTCTGGAGAAATGGCCTACTTAAATAAATACACTATTATAACCTAACTCCTTTAGCACACAGGGAGACAGAGTAGCACTGCCTGTATGCCTGTATTTTCATTTTTTTAAATATTTTATTTTTCTTGAGAGAGAGTATGAAGAGGGGAGAAGATCAGAGGAGAAGTAGACTCACCATGGAGCAGGGAGCCCTATGTGAGACTTGATCCTGGGACTCTGGGATCATGACCTGAGCCGAAGGAAGTCGCCTAACCAACTGAGTCACCCAGGTGCCCTGCCTGTATTTTCATTAGGATAATCTTTGGAGTTCATGGGGCACCTGGGTGGCTTAGTTGGTAGGACATCCAGCTCTTGAGTTCGGCTCAGATCATGATCTCCTGGTGATGAAATCAAGCCCCATGTTGGACTCTGCTCAAGATTCTCTCTCCCTTTTACTCTGCCCCTGCCTCCCACACCCCTGCTCACATGCATGCTCGCTCGCTCTCTCTCTCAAAAAAAAAAAAAAAAAAAAAAAAAAGATAATCTTTGGGATTTCTTTACTCCTGTTCTGTTAGGGGAAAAAATCAGCTCAGAGAAATCTGAACGCTTCCCAAAAATAATACCCAGCCGAAAATTCCTTTTTGCTACAGTTTTCTCAGGAAGCAGAGCAAGGCTTTCCATTTCCTAGCAGGTCCCTCAAAGGTCAAAAGGGCAGGGAATGTTTTTAAGGGCACCTTGTTTGCTTTTGTTCTCACTAGCCCTCGGGTGCCTCTGGGAACACCAGCCTCTAATAAGCAAAATAATCTAAGGAGTGGAAGAAATGGCAGGCACTTTTTTTTTAATATTTTATTTATTTATTTGACAGAGAGAGAGATCACGAGTAGGCAGAGAGGCAGGCAGAGAGAGAGGAGGAAACAGGCTTCTCGCTGAGCAGAGAGCCCCACACGGGCCTCGATCCCAGGACCCTGCAATCATGACCTGAGCTGAAGGCAGAGGCTTTAACCCACTGAGCCACCCAGGTGCCCTGGCAGGTACTTTTTAGATAGGATGCTCTGTACCTAGTTGCTCTTTTGAGCTTTGAAAAGTCCCACATGTTTAGTACCCAAATCCAGGGGTAGAAAAATTACTCTCAGTAAAGTCCAATTAAGGGGCATTGGTAGAAAAATACAGATAAGATGAGGTTCCGTTAGGGAAGCCAAGTACCACACAGCAGGTAGAGTCCACGATGGCTCACATGGCCACATAGACTGAGTCACAAGAAGTTTTCAGAATGCTGCACTGCCACAGACATCAGAGCGGTTTGGGGGTTCATTGAAAAAGGCTTTCTTAGTATTTCTCTTGATAGTCCTTTCTAGCTCTGTCACTTAACCTTCGTGTGTCTCAGCTCCTTGACTGGGCCCAGCTGTTTTCTTGCTTCCTTCTGTAAATTTGCTAAGCAAAAGTTGGAATCATGAGCTTTAGTCATTTCTGCTTCCTGTTATTGCACAATTTGGAAAACAGGGTAGAGAGAGGGAGGGAGAGAGAGTTTGTGTGTCTGTGCACGCGCAGGCACGTGCACGTGCATGTCTATTAGATAATAAAAATCCAAGCTACCTCTGACAGAAAGACCATCAGAAGAGAAATGTGTCACCGTGGGATGCATGGCACAAGATCTAAGTGGGTCCAAAGTAAAGTCCAAATGGATCTAATATAAATTTTTCCCCAACCCAATGCATAAACAAAAATCTTTGGTTTTGCTACACTTAGAACATTAATCATTAAAGAACACCATGTTTAATAACCTCCTCCTAAATAAACATATTTCTAAAATTTGAAGCTAAAACAGAAACTCAAAAATATAACTGAAATCATCTATACATATTCTATTCATACGAAAATTAAGTGATCTTATAATAGCCTTCATTATGATTTCTTTAGCAAAATCATCAATAAGTTTGCAGATTCCAGTTGGTTGAGCTGTGTGGCAATAACTCTCTTAAATATTGTTGCCTTTTCCTTATCGTTTCCCCCAGACTTCCCTGGCCATATGAGTCACCTGGAGAACATAACTGGTTCCTCTGTCCTCCAGGATCTGGGGCTCAGCATGGCAGAAAGCAATCTGTAATTCTCAGCATCAAACACCAACGCTGGTTAAGCTCTTGTGCTTTTCGCTTTTCGTCCTTTGTTCTCAACACAAAAGGTGACTGAGAAAAATGCCTTGAAGCGTGTGAGCCGGGCAGGAGCCCGCAGTCAACACAGGTGCATCCTAGTGAGCAGGGAGTAGATTTGGGTAAGAGGCACCAAGCTGTTCATTTGTGGAGTCCTCCCTGTCAGATGGTGTGGGTTCAACAGATTTCCTGCCTAATGAGCTATCACTTCTCCGGAGCACTGAACCCCATTTTCTTGCTTTCCTCTTTGTCTTCTCATTTGTGGTCCTGGAGGTACCTACAAAATAGCACAGCGTTCACAACAGGTGTACAGGCTGCCTGAGAAGCATTTGCAATATGAAACAATTCATTCTTCAGTAACACCTATGTACAAAATATATGTGAAGTGTGATAGCGCTTCTTTAAGAAGGCACCACATGGCATTAGTCTAGAATACATAGATTTTTTTTTAAGATTTTATTTTTTATTTGACAGAGAGACAGCGAGAGAGGGAACACAAGCAGGGAGGGTGGGAGAGGGAGAAGCAGGCTTCCCACCGAGCAGGAAGCCTGATGCAGGGCTCTATCCTAGGACCCCGGGATCATGACCTGAGCCCAAGGCAGAGGCTTAACGAGTAAGCCACCAGGTGCCCCTAGAATGCATTGGTTAAAAAATATAATAATAAATAAGTAACAATTTCATTTAGTTTTAAAAAGAAACATTTTGGATTTACTTAAGTAATTTCCATGTAAAATTTGGTATTTATTTATTAGATGTGCATTGCCTGGGTACCTGGCTGGCTCAGTTGGTAGAGCATGTGACTCTTGATCTCAGGGTTGTGAGTTCTAGTTCCACATAAGATGTAGAGATTGCTTAAAAGTCTTAAAAAAAAAAAAGAAAAAGATTTGTATTGCCCTTTAACTATAATAGGTAATGTTAAGTATTTTAGAAATAAAACTGTTTTGAAATAATATGAAAAGTAATTATTTTGATTTTACATTTAGTTTATTTTTTGATAGACTCTATTCAGGGGGCACCTGCCTGGCTTAGTTGGTGGGGCATTCGACTCTTGATCTCAGGATTGTGAGTTTGAGCCCCACACTGGGAGTAGAGATTATTTAAAAATAAAATCTTTTTTTTTTTAAAGATCTATTTATTTATTTATTTGACAGAGAGAGAGATCACAAGTAGGCAGAGAGGCAGGCAGAGAGAGAGGAGGTAGCAGGCTCCCTGCTGAGCAAAGAGCCCGATGTGGGCCTTGATCCCAGAACCCTGAGATCATGACCTGAGCTGCAGGCAGAGGCTTCAACCCACTGAGCCAATCAGGTGCCCTAAAAATAAAATCTTAAAAACAAAAACAAAAACTCTATTCAAGTTTTTACACTCTGAATATAACCAAAGCATATTTTTTTACCCTTTAGATCCCTTGCTGTGAGCACAATTATGTGAAAAATGTTGATTACTGTTTAGCTATTTTGCTGAGATAAGGTCTGAATAGCACAAAGATATGAAAAACACATTTTATGAAATAAATACATAACCCCTTACAAATTCAAATGATGCTTGCTTTATTTTATTACTCGTCCAAAGCTCCTCTATCCATCACCTGAACACCAAGATATGAGCAATCTTTGATAGTTTACTGATAAACCATAACTTTACATGCATTTTTAAATATTGTCATTTCGAAGATATGTTTGTCCAGATAGGAGGGTGGAACACATTTTATTTAGTAGTTTCACCTGGTTTATGACTTTCAGACGTTCAGACACAAGGTCTGTGGGCCTCCAGGGCCTGCCACTGTGGGGGGGCCCTAGCAGGAGCTTCTTGAGGAGTTTGGTCCAGTCTTCTGCAATGGGGGCTGCTCTCCTAGGAGGAGCTCTTCTGGAATTCAAAGAAAATATGTCCCTCAGCTCCTTCCACAGAAAGAACAGTTTATTTCAAGTTTTTTGGCATCGGGTTCCAGCAGGCATGTAACTTGCACGTTCAGTGGGACGCTCTCTGCATGTGCCAGACACTAGGCCTTAGAAATGACAAACCACTTAAGAACAAAACCCAGGTAGAATAGGTAGAATTAAAGAGCTGGAAACAGGGCGAATCCTCGGAAGCTGCGCTGCTCCGGGTGAGGTCCACAGAGCCGAAACACTGGTGCTACCCGGAAGCTTGTTAGGAATGTAAAACCTTGGGGATCGGCCCAAGCCTATGAAATAAGAATATGCATTTTATTTTATTTTTAAAGATTATTTATTGGGGCGTCTGGGTGGCTCAGTTGGTTAAGTGACTGCCTTCGGCTCAGGTCATGATCCTGGAGATCCCAGATCGAGCCCCACATCGGGCTCCCTGCTCCGCAGGAATCCTGCTTCTCCCTCTCTCACTCCCCCTGCTTGTGTTCCCTCTCTGGCTGTGTTTCTCTCTGTCAAAGAAATAAAATCTTTAAAAAAAAAAAAGGATTATTTATTTATTTATTTATTTTTGAGAGAGAGAGAGAGAGAGAGAGAGAGAAGGAGTGGGGGAGGGGCAGAGGGAGAAGCAGACTCCCCTGGGAGTCTGACCCGGCAAACCGAGTGAGCCACCCAGGCACCCTGAGAATATGTATTTTAACAAAACGTCCATGAGACGGGTACACTTGTTAAAGTGTGAGGAGCACTTCTGTAACTCTGGTCTGAGGCAATTAAAGGAGTAAAGGTGATGACCATGAGGGGAACAATGGTGCCTCAGGGTTGGCTAGGTGCCTGGGAGGGACACCCACAGAAGCACTGGGTTCTAGCTATTATTGCCAGCAAGAAGACTTGGACAGCAACACATCAATCTAGCAGTTTTGAGTGGGCTCCTGGGTCCCAGAATGGGGAGAATGTACTAAAAGATATTCTAGGGGAACCTGGGTGGCTCAGTCGTTAAGCGCCTGCCTTCAGCTCAGGTCCATGATCCCAGAGTCCCAGGATCAAGCCCGCATCAGGCTCCCTGCTCAGCGGGAAACCTGCTTCTCCCTCTCTCACTCCCCCTGCTTGTGTTCCCTCTCTGGCTGTGTTTCTCTCTGTCAAATAAATAAAATCTTTAAAAAAAAAAAAAAAGAAAAAAGATGTTCTAGCATGTTAGCCTACCTCCTCCCTCTTCTGGGGGACTCATGTCCCTAGATGCAGCTTCTCCTGAGGGATCTGGGGTGTATTGTGTGACCCTGAGCCCCGTGACCATAACCCACAGAGTCAGAGAGAGAGCGAAGGCCCAAAGGTGACTAATTCCTGACCCAGCCACTGACTATGACTTGTGGCGTGAAAATACAGCATGAAAATATGAACTGGGCCATCAGATTGCTCTTTGAAGAATGTAGGATGGTTATGGTGGGTGGAGGTGGTGGTTCTGGCAAGTTATAGAGGGGTGGGGTTGGACGGCCCCGGGGGGCCCAGGGCACACCTCAGGTAAGACAGAATAAGCACAATGAGTAAGCAGAGGAAGCCAGCCAGGCTCGAAAAGAGAGAGAGAGATGGAGTAGGTATGCGTGCACGCGCGCATACACACACACACACACACACACACACACACACACACACAGAGGTGGAGGGGGGGCGAGGGCTGAGAAAAAGAAAGGGCTGAGGGAGAACAGCTTCAGTCTCCATTCTTCCTCATACCAGTGCTCAGTTTTCCTCCAGGGATAAGCCTTTGATTCTAGCAACCAATGGACCCTTGACGAGAAGAGTAGGTACATTAATTCCTCATAATCTAATCCTGAATAATCTGAGACTAATGATCTTCTGTCTTCTATTTGTATTGGCTCAGAAATTGGGAAGAGTGAATTTCCGGAGGAAGAGAAAATGTATCTGAGGACTGACTTCTGGGATCTGGGCACTTGGCTTATACTCAAATTTGGGTCTAGAAATTATAAAAGCATGTCTTAGTTCTCATTATTTGGTTTGTCTTCCTGTTTTTTGTATTTTGTTTTTTTAATTGGAGGAAAACATTCAAAATCCAGAAAGCTTAGATTAGAGGTATTGCTGGCCAAAGATTTATTTCACATTTAGATTATCCAAATCAATGTTGCTAATAGGATCTGAATATTTTAACAAGTGAGAGAAGATTAATTAGGGGGATTTAAAGTAACCCTGCTGAGTCTTGGCTTGAAGCTGTGTCCAGCACGGGGCTATTGAGACAAGTACGGCCACAGAGCATGGACTGGTGCGGGGAGAGGCTCCAAAGGAGTCCATTTCCAAGATGCCATTAGCAGGACAGTTGTCTCCCAGACATTTGCCGCCAACACCATGGACACGGAGGACAGGGTGTGGGAAGGGCGGTGTTGATCCAAAGAGCTAGGGAGAGAGGAACTTCAAAAGATACTCCAAGAGCTGTTGTCCCTAAGAAGTCTGAAGTATCAGGGCGGAGGCCCACTCAAAAGAGGCCCACTCTTTTGATGCCCCATTAACAGAAATGTGACCCCCAAATGGTGGAGGGGTTTTTCCACGAGAGCGGCAGAGCCTCACGTGGCCTCTGAAGGCAACAGCATCTCTTGGGAGCCCCAAGGGGGGTTCATGGGCCATCCAGGTTTTTAGCTGGTTTGCCAGCCTCTGTTAAACACTAGTCCGACGTGTTTTTTTAGCGGCAGACCAACCGAGAGGGAGAAGCAGACTCCCTGTTGAGCCGAGAGCCTGATGTGGGGCTCAATTCCAGGACCCCAGGATCATGACCTGAGCTGAAAGCAGACACTTAACCAACTGAGTCACCCACTTTTTTGTTTTAATTTTTTAAATCTCCTAATGTGACACGTATCTCGAAGTGTGACTTCTCTCCCACAGGACTCACTGCTGTGATCTTTTCTCTCTCCCACTGCTGCCATTCCTGCCCTCCTACACCCCTACACACTAAAACCGGCAGGAACTTTTCAAAATGGAAATCTTGAGGGGTGCCTAGGTGGCTCAGTCTTGGTTAAGCCTCTGACTCTTGATCTCAACTCAGGTGTTGGTCTCAGGGTGGTGAGTTCAAGCCCAGCAAGGAGCCTACTTAAAAAAAAAAAAGAAGAAGGGATGCCTGGTTGGCTCAGTTGTTTAAGTGGCAGCCTAGGGTCCTGGGATTAAGTCCTACCTTGGTCTCCTTACTCAGTGGGGAGCCTACTTCTCCCTCTGCCTGCCACTCCCCCTGTTTGTGCGTGCTCTCTCTCTGACAAATCAATAAATAAAATCTTTTAAAAAGGGGGGGGGGCGCCTGGGTGGCTCAGTTGGTTAAGCGACTGCTTTCGGCTCAGGTCATGATCCTGGAGACCTGGGATTGAGCCCCACATCCGGCTCCCTGCTCGGCAGGAAGCCTGCTTTTTCCTCTCTCACTCCCCCTGCTGTGTTCCCTCTCTCGCTGTGTTTCTCTCTGTCAAATACATAAATAAAAAAAATAATAATTTTAAGAAGTTTAAAAAAAAAAAAAGGAAGACGAAGGGGCACCTAGGTGGCTCAGTCGGTTAAGCGTCTGCCTTCAGCTCAGGTTGTGATCCCAGGATCATTGGATCGAGCCCCGCATCGGGCTCCCTGCTCGGTGGGAAGCCTGCTTCTCCCTCTAGCACTCCCCCTGCTTGTGTTCCCTCTCTTGCTGTCTGTTTTGGTCAAATAAATAAATAAAATCTTAAGAAGAAAGAGAAGGAGGAGGAGGAGAAGGAGGAGGAGGAGAAACCTTTCCGTAATATTCCAATGTCTTCCCCTCATCCTTAGTGAACCAAAGCCCTCACCGGGTCTCTAAGCCTTCTCTATCACCAACTTCTGCTGTCCTTGCTGGTTTCTCTCCATCTACACAGACTTTCCCTCTCTCTCTAAAATACCCTGAGCTCCCGCCTGCCTTAGAGCCTTTGTGGAAGCTGGTCTGGCTGCCAGGCTCCTCCTTATGTCAACTCCCATCCTACTTTCTATTGTTAAGCCTCTTGAAACCTGTCTAAGGTGACCTGCTCTCTACTGAAGCCACTTTCTATCACATCACTGTTTTATTTTCTCATCAGATGTCTCACTAAAACTTCCACGTGTCTGTTTCTTTCTTGTCTATTGCCTGTCTCTGTCTAGTACAATGAAAACTTCATAATAGCACAGACCTCGTCTGCCTCCTTTGCTGCCAAAGTGCCAGGACCTAGAACAAGTTTCCAGGACACAGGAGGCGCTCAATAAATGTACACTGAAAACCAACTACGTGAGCACCTCTTATGTCTGATCCCCCACAGGTTACTGAGTTGGCATGCCTGCATTTCTTCCTCTGGCTGGAGAAGATCCCTTCTTTGCTTGTTCCTGGCAATTCAGATTTACTGCTCAGATGAATGGAGCTCAATTCCAGGACCCTGAGTTTAGGACCTGAGCCAAAGGCAGACACAACCGACTGAGCCACCCAGGCACCACGCATGTATTCCCTCTATCATTTGCCACAATGCCATTGAGATTTAAGCACGTTGTTGCATGTATCAATAATTCATAAAACACCCAGCGATGGTCACAAGGTAAGAGCCAATCAATAGATACAGAAGAACAAAGCCAAGATGCTGAGGGCTGTAGGAAGCTCACAGGGTCTAGGAGGTACAGAGAATGACATCAGAGCCCGCTCCTAAAACAAAATCTTTAAAAATAACCACCACCACCCAGGCATGTACAGTACCATCCCGTATATCAAAACAAAGGGAAGAAAAACAAGCACAAATTTGGATATTTGTCCAGGCAAAGGCAGCAAAGGTTCACACCAGGGGGTTAATTGTGGTTATCTCTGTGTAGTGGGATTATGGATGTCTAAAAATATTATTTTGCTTATCTAAATTTTTGTTTTCTCCCATTCACAAGAGTTAGCTTGAGGGGGGAAAAAAGCATTTTTATTTTCAAGTGTGCATCTTTTAAAATCAGGCTGGGCCACTTCTCAAATGCTCCACATTTTTACATGATGCAAAAACATTCCCAGTTACATTTCAAACCTCTGATGTGGCAGTTAGAGCCTTCTGCAGATGTATGAAAGCAAAACTTGGGAGATAAGGTCATTTCTGACCAATTATTCACAAAGCCCCATTATGCTGAAGGCCCTCTGAAATCCTCTCAAATTCTAACAGTTCCATTAGTTGTCCTTGTCCTCCTTGAGCCTCCAAACAAATGAAAAGGATTGTGTTCCCTGCCGGTCTCAAAATGTGGGCCTACAAATATGTACCCCAATGTTCATCGCAGCAATGGCCACAATCGCCAAACTGTGGAAAGATCCAAGGTGCCCCTCAACAGATGAATGGATAAAGAAGATGTGGTACATATATACAATGGAGTACTATGCCTCCATCAGAAAGGATGAATACCCAACTTTTGTAGCAACATGGACGAGATTGAAGAGATTATGCTGAGTGAAATAAGCCAAGTAGAGAAAGTCAAGTATCACATGGTCTCATTTACTTGTGGAGCATAAGGAGTAATATAGAGGACAGTAGGAGAAGGAAAGGAACTGGGATGCGGGGTAAATCGGGGAGGGAGATGAAACATAAGAGACTTTGGACTCAGAAACAAACTGAGGGTCTTGGAGGAGAGGGGGTGGGAAGATGGGTGAGCCTGGTGGTGGGTACTGAGGGCACCTATTGCATGGAGCACTGGGTGTGGGGCATAAACAATGAATCTTGGAACACTGAAAAAAATAACATAAATTTAAGTCAAAAAAATTAATCAAATTAAATAGCCCTTGGGTTTAAAGGATTGGGCTCAAATGGAAAATTCACACAGTACCTCATACAGGCTTTTTTAATAGGTGTTGTTATTAATCTAGTTTGCTCCACCACATTCTTGTACATAATATAAAAACCAATGCATAATTAAACTATAGATTTGTTTATGACAAAAAAAAAATGTGGACCTACAGAATCACTTAGGATGCTTGTAAAGATGCACAATCCTGAGCTACCTCCCAGGTATACTGACTCAGAGTCTCTGCGGGTGGAGTCCAGAATATGACTTTTTTTTTTTTTTTTAAAGATTTTATTTATGTGACAGAGAGAAACACAGCCAGAGAGGGAACACAAGCAGGGGGAGTGAGAGAGGGAGAAGCAGGCTTCCCGCCGGGCAGGGAGCCCGATGTGGGGCTTGATCCTGGAGTCCCAGGGTCCAGGCGTGCATCAGGCTCCCAGCCCCACAGGGAGTCTGCTTCTCCCTCTGACCTTCTCCCCTCTCATGCTCGCTCTCACTCACTCTTTCTCTCTCAAATAAATAAATAAAATCTTTAAAAATAAACCCAATTAGGTGATTCTGGGACACTCTCATTTGGAGCGTTGGTGTGTTGTTGTTTCTGGCCACATATGCTTGTTCCTCTCCTGGACAGGCTTCCTGGGAACCCCCCTCCCATCTAATCAGCTGATCGCCACCTCAGCTCCACCTCTACTCCCAGGACTAGCCATAACCTTAGACACAAGAGAACATAACTGGTATTTAGCTGGTATTATTTTGTCTCAGATAACTACATGTCCTTTGTTTTTGCAAGCTGAGTCTCTCTTGGGAATCTGATTCCTTACGCCTACCCTGTTATGCCCTACACCAGGAGCTTATTGTTTTGCATTGTCTGTCTCCTCGGAGACTCTCATTTCATGACTATCCTCCAGACTAAATCTTCTTTATCTGTGTTCATATGCAGCGCTTTCCCCCCTTCCCATCCCTCCCATTCATGAACTTTGTACTGGTGATTGAGTTTATTTCTAGATGCAAGTCCCAAAATAGGGTGTGAAGGAGATTAGCTATAATGACTTCGGTTTCTTTTGGCCTTATTTCTCCAAGTTCAACAATGCAGGTTGAACTCATTGAGTCATATTGAATCTCTTGAAGTTGTTTCTAATTAGTCTTAGAAGACGATTTACTGGGGGAAAAAAAAGAAAAGAAAAGAAGGATTTTTCTGTGTGTTGATCTAGCTGTACTTATCCTTTCCTCATCTCTTATAAAATTTTGACTATTATACTCATTGAACTTATTCTCCAGAATAGAAACGATCAATAGAAAACCAATGATTTATTACTCTAATGTCTATATCACATTGAAAATCCAAACAGTGTTTGTTTTGTTTTAAAAGTCAATTCAAGGGGGCCTGGGTGGCTCAGTCATTAAGTATCTGCCTTTGACTCAGGTCATGTGCCAGGGTCCTGGGATCAAGTTCTGCATCAGGTTTCCTGCTCAGTGGGAAGCCTCCTCTCCCTCTCCCATTTCCCCTGCTTGTGTTCCCTCTCTCGCTGTCTCTCTCTGTCAAATGAATAAATAAAATGGTTAAAAAGAGAGAGAGAGAGAGAGAGAGAGAAGAAGAAGGTCAACTCAATCAAAGCCTACTACTTCAGAATCAACAGCTTCTTTGAAATCATGGTAACACTTAAATATGGTTAAAACTCAAATGCAGAAATTTTGTTGGTTGGAAAGTTTCATACATTTCCGACTTGCCCAAATAAAATTACCAAAAGCAAAATGTAGGGGTTTTTTCCTACAGTAAGACAGCATGCTTAAATTACCAATACTAGAAAGTTGTCAGAAAATTTTGAGTCTTGAGGCATGGTAGATTGGATTTTTCAAAGATGGCCACACAGTATGTCCCCCCTTCCACACTCTTCTACAATGTGACCGGGCCCCTCCCCCCTTTCAGAGGTATTGTCAAATTCCCCTCACCTTAATTCTGGGCTGGCCTTCGAGAGACTTCTGGGACAATAGAATTTGGCAGAAGTGAAATTCTGAAAACTTGCAAGGACAGGTCTAAGAAGCTTTGTACTTCTACCTGGGGCCTCTTGAGGTGCTCCCTCTGGGGAAAGGCAGCTACGGTGTAAGCAACTGAACTCCCCTGAGACAGCCATGCAGTGAGGAGGCCCAAGCTAGGCCCACCAAGAGAGATGGCCATGCTGCCCAGCCCCTAGCTGTTCCAGCCAGTCCAGCCCAGCCCAGGCATCGGACGAGGGAGTGAAGTAACCATCTTGATCATGAGATGATAAGAAATCAAGTATATTTTGGACGGGTTTCCTATTGTTCTTCTTCCTAGTTAGAGATTTGTGTCAAATGACACCTCAGTTGGCCATTGTGGCCTGAATGAGAGTCCCGAGTCTCCATGCACAGCACATTTTCTCAGTTTAAGAGTTTTGTGATGTGTTTCTGGCCCCTTCCAGAGTATTGTGAGTGACTCCTTGTTGGCTTGGCAGCAATGTTTCCACACATCCAAGGCTGGGATTTCAGATGCTGAAGAACATAACAGACTGGAAACTACTAGCCAACTTTCTGCAATAGGAATCTACCCTTGTGTCGGCCCTTCTAGGGGCTTCCTCTTTTTTACCGCTAGTCATTTTTATTTTTTATTTTTTTTAAGATTTACTTATTTGAGAGAGAGAAAAGAAGCGTGGGGCAGGGGAGAGGAAGACAAGCAGAACCACTCCCTCTGCTAAGCAGGGAGCCGGTGTTAGGCTTGATCTCCAGACCTTGAAATCATGACCTGAGCTGAGACCGAGTCAGAAGTTTAAACGACTGCACCATGGGCACCCCACCATTTTGAATTCTGCTGAAACTAAAACCACAAAGCAGAGAAAGAGCCGGTCAAACACCCAGAGGAGACTGCACTGGATTAAGAAGATTCTGAGACTCTGAGGTCACACAGAAGCTTTCCCTCGAAAAATGCAACTTAGCTGGGACAACCTCCTGGAGGACAGCTTTAAGAAGCATTTCTTTCAGCCCTGCCTGCCTTTAACTCTTGAAACTACACCTTGAGGACTCACTAGGGCCATAAAATGGACAAAAAGAAAAAGAATGATTTCCTCTTTCGGAAGTAACTACCGAGAGATCACCTGATACTTCCCTTCCCCTTGGTCTAACAGAGACAATGTTGTAAAGTAATATCCTCTTGCCTAATTTGCCTCAATATGAGCTGTTGTTAGAAGACCATCTACACCCTTTTTAATGCTTGTATGCCATGTCATTACAGTAGAAAGAATGATAAATTTCATCTATGGATAGCTTAGGGAAAAAATTATATAGATAGAATATATATTTATTATTTATATATTTTATTATATATAAAATATATTTTATTCTTATATGTAATTATATACATAATATATAATTTTTTTAAAGAGGGAAGGAAAGAGAGAGGGACAGGGCAGAGGGAGAGGGAGAGAGAACCTTAAGCAGGCTCCATGTCTAGCACAGAACCCGATGTGGGGCTCGATCTCATGACCCTGAAGATGCTGAGCCACCCAGATGCCCCCCAAAATGATAACTTTTTATATTTATAACTTACAATTAAAATTTAGGTATTGTTCAGCCCTATATAACTCTACATGAAATAGACCTCTACTAAATGGAAATGGTTTGCTCATCTAAAAACATTAAAATATCTGGCTGCATCAGAGCACTTTCCTTAATACTAAAAATTGACCCTCTACTGAACAGCATGCGTTGTTCCTGCTTATTGAGTAACATGAAAGGGAATTTTTAGATTCTATTGAAATGATGACAGAGAGAAGTTAAGCCTACTTAAAAAAAAGGGGAGAGGAAGGGGGGGACAAAAATTCAAGTAAGTGCCAAGAGGTAAGAAAATAAAGCAGACTACAGAGATGATTCATGTGGAAGCCTTTTGTTTGTTTTCTTTTAAATAAGATGTTGATTAGAAATGAAAGGGTTTTGGGGCGCCTGGTGGCTCAGTTCCTTAAACGACTGCCTTCGGCTCAGGTCATGATCCCAGAACCCGGGACCGAGTCCCACATCAGGCTCCCTGCTCGGCGGGAAGCCTGCTTCTCCCTCTCTCACTCCCCCAGCTTCTGTTCCCTCTCTGGCTGTGTTTCTCTCTGTCAAAGAAATAAAATCTTTAAAAAAATTAAAAAATAAAAAATAAATTTAAAAAATTAAAAAATAAATAAAAGGGTTCTGAATGACAAGCCTAGCTCTGCTGTATTCAATTTCTTTATGGTCTAGGGAATATAATTTCAAAAACCCTGGATGATCCAGCATTTACATTTGGGCAGTAGAAAAAGGAGCTGGCCAAATATCCCTGATGATGGGCTTCTAGGTAATTTCCAGGGATTAAACATCATTATTTTTTCTGACTCACAAATAATTCTTCCCAGAGTACACACGGCCCCAGAAATGTTTGGTGACTTTCCCATTTTTCTCTTGGTAAAGGGGCAGGATAGACACTTGTATCCTTAACTATTTATTTGCAGGAAAAGAAAAATATGTATGTATCTGGGCACTTGGATGGCTCAGTTCGTTAAGTGTCTGATTTCAGCTCAGGTCAGGATCTCAGGGTTCTGAAATCAAGCCCCAAGTGGGGCTCAGTGCCCAGTGAGGAGTCTGCTTCTCCCTCTCTCTCTCCCTCTGACCCTCCCCCAGCTCATGAGCTCTATCTCTCAAATAAATAAATAAAATCTTTAAAATATGTATATGTATATATACATATGCCAAATTGAGAAGGAGCAAGCCGTGGTTGCTTTGTAAAGCGTGCCTCAACTCAGCGGTACTGAACTATATTTCCCAGCATTTCCTCCCAGTATGTTTCTGGCTAAGATGGACCATAAGAGACATTCTTCCACGGATGTGGGGCCTGGAAGTGAAGCAGCAGCCATTTTGTGGCTTGTGTTACCTTGTTATGGATAAGGGAGCTGAAGGCTAACTGAAGACCGTAAGGTCCAGTTTTGGAATCGAAGCCGCCATCCTGTTTACTCAGAAAAACGCTCCAGGAGTTATGAATAAATGGCCCCTGGAAAACAAAGGCGAATCAGGTTGGGGGGATACGCCCAATCAGTTAACCCCCTTAATCTCCCTTCCCAGGAGTGTCCTTATTTGGATGCAAACTAAGGCTTGTGCTCAGAAGAGAGGCCTGGGAAGTGCAAACTAACTCAGGCAAGCCACGTGAGTGGGTCAGCTCCAGTGTGGACGTGACCCTAGGCAGCTTGTGATTTGGGGGGATGCCTATAAAAGCTGGCCTGAGAATTCGGGCAAGGTCCTTCTCTCCCCAGAGGAGACCCTGGCCCTGGGGCCAATAAAATTCTGATGCTTGGCGTGAAATAAAGCTTTGCTTGACCTTTGCTTTTCTATCAGCCTCGTTCCTTTCACCACAGACCTGATTAAAGACAAAGCAGAATCTCACCCCTCCCCTAACCTCCACCGCCCATCGTCCCCCTCCTAGGCGGGATACTTGTGACATTCCTCCAGCAAACATCCAAGGATCTTACTGTTAATGCCTTGCTAGGGAGGAAAATAACCTTAACTTGCAATGGCAAGGCCTCTGGTATCTTGTAGGAATATTGTAGGTTGGTCCTCTTTAACATATGAAAGTTCTTTTGAAACCTCCCTTTTCCTTACTTTGCCCCCAACTCCCCCATATACAATCAACACTCCTCAAGATCTTGGTGCAGCAGCTGTCTCTGCCCACAGGTCCTGTCCCTTACTGTGCCACGTGCCCATCCCCATGCTTTTTTTTTTTTTTTTAAAGATTTTATTTTTTAGATTTAATCTTTTTAAAGATTTTTAGATTTAATCTTTTTAAAGATTTTTATTTTAAAGATTTGACAGAGAGAAACACAGCCAGAGGGGGAACACAAGCAGGGGGAGTGAGAGAGGGAGAAGCAGACTTCCCGCCAAGCAGGGAGCCTGATGTGGGACTCGATCCCAGGTCTCCGGGATCATGACCTGAGCCGAAGGCAGTCGCTTAACCAACTGAGCCACCCAGGCGCCCCCACCCCCATGCTTTAATAAAACCATCCTTCTGTATCAAAGACATCTCAAGAATTATTTCTTGGTGGTCAGCTCCAGACCTCACCCCACCGAACCTCACCTATATTCCAAAACCACATCATTATTGCTTATCAACTGGCTTACTTCACTGGCAAGGGACAGCCAACTGGCAAGGCAAGGAACCTACAACTGCTCCACGTTCCCCTGAATCCTCCAGCTTTTCCAGCTCCTAAGCTAGACACACGATGACAGGGGACAACTTGTGTCATCAAGTGAGAAGTGACAAGGTTTCAATCTGTTCTCCTAGGTTCTAGCTCACACCTGTAGGTTCCAGTTCATATTTCTTTTCCCTACTTTACACATATCTTCCCTTCCAGGCTGTCTTCTCGGAAGTCGTCAAGCTTCAGGATTAGGTATGAAGACAATGGCTTTGCAGAGACTGTTGAAACAGTCCCCACAACTGAGATTAGATAGGATTATAAGGATGTGATACACACACACACACACACACACACACATACACACACAGCTCCTGGGGTGCCTGCTTCTGTGATTGAATCCGACTATATTATATTGATTTTATAGTTGGGTAAATGTGTTATCTTCTTTGGGTTTGCTCTTCCAAAAACTTTTATCATTCAGGATGATATAGCTTGGTTATGTAAGTTTTGTATTTCCAAGGCTAACAAATCCAGTGGCTGAATTCTGAAGAATAAACCCCATCAGATGAACAGCTTGTTCACATCTCTAAGCTGTTCATAGCTGCCTAACTTATAAAAATTGCTATGTGACAAATGAAACTAGGTTATATACACATACTTCTTAGAAATACGGAGGTAAATGTCAGAAGTCAGTCTATTGCTTTTGCCATAAGCCTTTTTTTCGTCTTTTCTTTCTTTTTTTTTTTTTTTTTTTTTTTTTTTTTTTTTTTTTTTTTTTTTTTTTTTTTTTTTTTTTTTTTTTTTTTTTTTTTTTAGCATTATGTGTTTCCCTGTCCTAGTTGCATGGAATGTTTTGATTAAAAAAATATTGGTTACAAGAAAGTTTTAATAAAAAGCAAAATCTAGGCCACCTATTTGTAATAGGGCAGGCAAGAAGAAAGGAAATAGGAAAGGTTATGATCTGAGTTAGACAATAGAATTTAGTTCTGGAGAGATTCCAATACAAGTTGAAAGGAAGGTCAAGTTTAGGGAGGAATATGAAACAGTAAGATTTAGAGGGATAAGAGAAGGAGCTCTTCCTTCTCTACGAGCCATTTGCAATAAAAAAAAATCTTGGCAACATATTCGTAGGCTTCTCCCTCCTCCTCATCTCTCTGTCTTCTCTTATCTATATATTACTGTACCAAGTGAATCCAAACCTAAGAAATTAATGAAACAAGAGGACACATCAAAGCAGTTCCTTTTAGAGTGGTTTCACAGAAATATGATATGAGACTATTTCATTAATTGAAGTCAAGGTAATGGTGAGAAGAGGTAGGTAGGTAGGTTGGTAGTCCTGAAACAATGCCCCACCCCAAAGAAATAGATGGATGGGAGGTTTCAGAAAAAGAAAAAAGACAAGGTTTGGAGACAACAAGAAAGGCCTAAGGAAAAGTTCTGGCGAAGTGTTTCTACTTTCGCAGAGGAAAAACAAATTGTATATTCCATAGTTTTGCTAGTCCTATTTCAAAACAATAAGTAGGTGCTGCCTCACTAGTCTACTTACATCCATGTAAGTTTACATACTCCATGATTTGTAGCTTATTCCTCGATCATTTGGTAATTCCAGCTACACAAATTTCTAATGAATACAATGAAGCCTGAGAGCTAAATGAAAAGTTTAATACCCTACCTTCATACACAATTTTTTCTTCTAGAGACATAAAGCATTTCACACATACTTTCTCTTTTATTCACAAGCATTTCTTTTTCTTTTAATTAAAAAAATTTTTTATGATTTTATTTATTTGGGGCACCTGGGTGGCTCAGTCATTAGGTATCTGCCTTTGGCTCAGGTCATGATCCCAGGGTCCTGGGATTGAGCCCTGCATGGGGCTCCCCACTCAGCAAGGAGCCTGCTTCTCCCTCTCCCTCTGCCTGCGGCTACCCCTGCTTATACTCACTCCCTGTCAAATAAGTAAATAAAATCTTTTTTAAAAAACTTTTTTAAGAGTTTTTTTTTTAAGATTTTTTATTTATTTATGAGAGGGAGAGAGAGCATCAGAGGGGTAAGGTCAGAGGGAGAGGCAGACTCCCTGCTGAGCAGGGAGCCAGCATGGGACTTGATCCTGGGACTCCAGGATTATGACCTGAGTCGAAGGCAGTCGCTTAATGACTAAGCCACCCAGGCGCCCTAAAAAAAATTTTATTTACTTATTTGACAGAGAGCACAAGCAGAGGGAGTGGCAGATAGAGGGAGAGGGAAAAAGCAGGCTCCCCACTCACTGGGGAGTGGAGGCGGGACTTGATCCCAGGACCCTGAGGTCATGACCTGAGTTAAAGAAGGACATTTAATGGACTGAGCCATCCAGGCGCCGTGCACAAAAACGGCAGCAGAAGGCTGTGTACCCTAAGCTGTGCAGATCGTCAGGAAAAGAGATTCCAGACTTCAAGTCCCAATGTTTCACACTCAACTCTGCCCTTCTCTAGACCTAATGATGTACTTTCCAGACTGTAATCCCCTCTGACTGATGACTGATCTCTCATAGAGAGTTCCCTCTAGGTTGGCTTTATTCCATCCATACATTCCTTTGGGTACTATTTCTCAACCAATAACAAATTCAGCTAAACCCTGTTTTCTTGACATCTCATCAAGGAATTTCTACTCTGGCTTTACGATCACGTTTGTAAGTTCTTCTAGAACCCTGGGCTGGAAATTGTCTGGGCCTGAAGACAAGCTCATGTACGGGTGTGTATACTCTTCTTAATTCCTTCTCACTTACTTTGACCTTTGTTTTTTTAAATTTAAGTATAGTTGGCATACAATGTTACATTAATTTCAGTTGTATAACAATATAGTGATTCAACTAATCTCTATATTAGACTGTGCTCCCCATAGTTCACCATGCAATACAGTATCAGATTATATTCCTTATGCTGTACTTCATCCCTCTGATTTATTCATCCCATAAGCAGAAGTCTGTATCTCTCACTCCCCTTTGCCCATTTTGTCCATCCTCCCACCCCATTCCCTCTGGCAACCATCAATGTGTTCTCTCTCTTTATGGGCCTGTCTCTGCTTTTTGTTTGCTTGTTTATTTATTTATTTCTTTTTTTAGATTCCACATATAAGTGAAATCATATGGTATTTGTCTTTATCTGACTTATTTCACTTAGCATTATACTCTCTGGGTCTATCCATGTTGTTGCACATGGCAAGATCTCATTCTTTTTTATGGCTGAGTCTCTTGAGCTTTAACTCTCTTTTACAGATGTTTGTTTGGAATCACTTTTTCCAAAAGAGCACATCAAGAGCTTGGCAGCAACAAGAGATTTTGACTGTTGTCTTGTCACTGACTCAAGGACTTCCACTATTCCTTGCTCTGTGACTCTGAAAATAATTTTCGTGCTTTCAAATTGCATGTCAGTAAAACCGGAATCTCTCCAAGGGCAGATGACTTACCAGTTTAAAGATGTTATAAGACATCAATACAAGGGAGGCCCAGCTACTTAAATGCCATTTGTTACCCACAATTCTTATATTGATTGACAAAGAAAAAGAAAGAGAAGAAAAGAAAAAAGAAAGAAAATGATTAGAATTCTGTGTGTGTGTATGTGTGCGTGCATGTTGGGGGTGAAATGAATGGTAGATGAATTAACCAAAATCAATGATTGCATCAGACAAACCATTGAGAAATAAGAGGGATATGTCACTTGCTGGCTTCTCATGTGATACAGGTCCATTAACTTTTAACCACATTTCAGTTGATAAAATCGAAAAGCAGAACCTTTATTCCCCATTAGAAAATATTCCCCAGGGGCACCTGGGTGGCTCAGTGGGTTAAAGCTTCTGCCTTCTGCTCAGGTCATGATCTCAGGGTTCTGGGATCCAGGCCCGTGTTGGGCTCTCTGCTCAGCAGGGAGCCTGCTTCCTCCTCTCTCTCTGCCTGCCTCCCTGCCTACTTGTGATCTCTCTCTGTGTCAAATAAATAAATAAAATCTTTTAAAAAAAGAAAAAAGAAAAAAGAAAATACTCCCCAGATGCTCTACAAAACTCACACATTAAAAAGCATGACACATGGGGCGCCCGGGTGGCTCAGTCAGTGAAGGGCCTGCCTTAGGTTCAAATCATGCCTGGGATCAAGCCCCACCTCAGGCTCTCTGCTCAGCAGGGAGCCTGTTTCTCCCTCTCCCTCTGCCTGCGGCTCCCCCTGCTTGTGCTCTCTATCTCTCTGTCAAATAAATAAATAAAATCTTAAAAAATATATATTTTATTTATTTATTTGACAGAGAGAGACCCAGCAAGAAGTGGGCCACGGAGACGACCCACCATGGCTTGGATGGTGTGAGAACCGCAAGGCAGGGGCAACCATGAGGGTTGAATGAGGCAGAGTCTATGGACAAACCTACTGAAATGTGAAATGAAGATGATGATATCCTTCAAGATATTTGGTTGCTGAAGGAGCTGCTGCCCAAAGGGAGGAAAAAGGAGCAACGAGGCTCTATGGTCTGGCTGAGGGCGCGAGCAGCCAAGGAACGTGAAAAGGCTCTAAGAAATATGCAAGGGCTTCTGCAGGCAGAGCAGCGGGGCTAAGGGGCTGAAGAAAGGAGAAACTGTCTCTGCTCTTCCTCCTTTGTCATCTCCTGCCCCCCTACTCCCCATCACCCCTATCTCTCCCTCTCCATACTCTCCTTGCCATCTGCAAGTCCCTCTGGATTCCTGGTTATTAAAACCCCTCCCCCATGGTTAGGCTCTTTTTGTTTCCCTTTTAATGACCTCCCTCCAAGAATTCCCTGCTAGGCATTCCCTCACCTGTACCCCAAAAGCCTTCCTGATGGGTTTCAAGAGATAGCCATATCTCATGATTTATAAATTCTCTCTGTGTGTGTGGATTATGTCAACCTATGAAAAAAAAGTCTTTTTTTTTTTTTTAAGATTTTATTTATTTGACAGAGAGAAACACAGCCAGAGAGGGAACACAAGCAGGGGGAGTGAGAGAGGGAGAAGCAGGCTTCCTGCCAAGCAGGGAGCCCAATGTGGGACTCCATCCCGGGTCTCCGGGATCATGACCTGAGCCGAAGGCAGTCGCTTAACCAACTGAGCCACCCAGGCGCCCCGTCTTTTTTTTTTTTTAAGATTTTATTTACTTATTTGCCAGAGAAAGAACCCACAAACAGGGGAAGTGGCAGGCCAGAGAGAAGCAGGCTCCCCGCTGAGACCCCATGCTGGACTCTATCCCAGGATACTGGGATCATGACCTGAGCCAAGGCAGATGCTTAACTGGTTGGGCCACCCAGGCATCCCCCAAATCAGTCTTGTCTGCATTGATTTTTTTTAAATAATTTATTTTTTCAGTGTTCCAAGATTCATTATTTATGCCCCACACCCGGTACTCCATGCAATGTGTTGATTCTTAACAGCATTAATTTTGGAATTTCAATTTTTAAACCAATATTTCAAATTTTGCCATTGCTCAAAGAACATAACTATAGGATACAATATAAAATAAGGTCCAAATGGTACTTAGTGCAGGCATTTGTGCAGGGAAGAGAAAGGGAGAGGCTTACTACATGAATTCACTCGTGTCCCTGTGTGAGGGGATAACAGAAATATGCAAGCCCACGACTGGGCGAAAAGATGCAATGATGATAATGTCTCAGGATTTTTTTAATCTTTCCATCAGTACTGTGCTTCAATTTGGCAGCAAAATCAGCCTAGAATCCAGGTCTGGAAATTTATAATCTCATGATCTTAATGAAACAAGAGTTTAAGAATAAGGAAGAGGAGGGGGGCTGGGTGGCTCAACCTGTTGAGTACCAGCTACTTACTCTTTGAATTCTGCTCAGGTTCTGATCTCAGGGTTGTGAGATGGAGCCCGGGTGCTGGAGCCCTACATTGGAGTCCTCCCTCAGAGCAGAGTCTGTTTGAGATTCTCTCCCTCCCTTTCCTTCTGCCCTCCGCATGGTTGCTTTCTATAAATAAACAAATAAAATCTTAAAAACAAACAAACAAACAAACAAAAAAACCAGGAAGAGTAGTTCAAATCCTGGCTCAGCCTCTTACTTAAAGTGTATGTGAATTTCCCAAGTTATTTAGCATCTTTGAAACTGTTGCTTAATCTGTGATACTGGGATGCATTTGCTGAGTGACACTATGAGCTAACCTGGCAAGGGCCAGACTTTGATGAAAGTTAGCCTTCTCCCCACTCTTAGCCTTTTGCTTGATAGTTGGAGCAAACCTGGGTTGCACAAACCTTAGATTCCCAGGTCACTTTGATGGGAGGAAGGTGGCCAAATCCTATCAGAAATTTTAAGCTAATATATTTGTCCCTGGCTCAGTCATGCTTATCACTATGCTGCAATAATTGTCGGAACCTCTTTGGAACTTAGAACCTTCTTCTGTGGGTTGAAGAAATAACCTATGCCCTTAAGACACAGATTAGATAAGAGCTAGCTAATGTTTGTAAAATACGATGTTACCCAGGGATGAAAGTGCAGAATCAAAACACATTTCTCAGTAAATGCTACTATTGAATAAAGCGATGTTTCCTCAAATGTGGGTGTGAAAAGCAGTTGGTACACGAAATGATTTCAGGTGGGAGTCTGCTGCAGCACAAAATGACAACAAATAGACAGAATCATTCCCTTTTCAATTATCTTTGACTACATCAAGAAGTAATTCTGGGGCCGCCTGGGTGGCTCAGTCGTTAAGCAGCTGCCTTCAACTCAGGTCATGATCCTGGAGACCCGGGATCGAGTCCCACATTAGGCTCTCTGCTCGGCGGGAAGCCTGCTTCTCCCTCTCTCACTCCCCCTGCTTGTGTTCCCTCTCTAGCCGTGTCTGTCTCTGTCAAATAAATAAAATCCTAAAAAAAAAACTGACGAAAATATTAAGTATTAATACAGATGGTATATGGATTCAAAGAAATTGAACTTGTAGTTCGCAAATGACTGAAGCATAGGCAACACTGGGGGTGTGGACTGGCCATTGGGATACTGGGAATTTATTGTGTGACCTTGGTGAAGTTACGTTAGCCTCTCTGAGCCTCAGCATCTTAATCTGGAAACTTACAGGGCTTGCTTAGATGGGCTCTAAGGATCCTTGGGGCTCTGATAGCCTGTAATTTGAAGCACATAATTAGGGCATTTTCTGTCCTTTTGGCTAAGTATCAACTGCTCTGTCTTCCTCCTCTATTTTCACTCCATACTCCTTCTTCAGGCATTTTGATATCTAAAGCAGAAGAAATGTGGATCTCCGTTTGATTAATGCATAGGTTATTCCACAAATGTGAAAGAAAAAAAAAGGAATTCTTTGTAAGAGACAAAATTTGGAGGGAAATGGCATTCATTCTGACCCTTGCTTTGCTGTTTCTTGACAATGTGATCTTGGGTAACCTCAAGTTCTCTTTAGTACTAAAATTCTATGAGATGCAAATGAGTCTATTAAAGGGAAACCAATCATTTGAGAACTCACTTCCTTTCCTTTCTGAGATATTTAGCACCTCACAGTAATATTTTAATAGAGGCTCAAAGCTAAATGGAGATCTTCGTTTTAACTCTCACTTTGATACTAACTCTTTATTTGGTACATGACAGGCAGTCAACAAATATTTAATAATAAATAAAGAGTGGCATCCCATGAGCATGGGACTAAGAAGAATCACATTTAATCACATGATAATTTAATTCAAAGCAAGTTAATTGAGGGGCACCTGCGTGGCTCAGTTGGTAAAGCATCTGCCTTTGGCTCAGGTCATAATCCCAGGGTCCTGGGATGGAGCCCCATATCAGGCTCCCTGCTCAGTGGGAAGCCTGCTTCTCCCTCTTCCTCTGACCTCCACCCCTGCTCATGCTCCCCCCCCTCAAATAAATAAAATCTTCAACAACAACAACAACAACAAAGGGAGTTAATTGAGTACCGACCATTTGGTAACCACATTTTCCAGGCATTATAAATTTTATCTTCCATAAAGAGAAAGATGAAAAGATACAACCCCTCCCTACCATTAACCCAGGACCCTCTTGGGGGAGATGGCATCAATACAAATAACTATGCTCTGCTAAAAGAGTTAAAGTGCAATAGAAAAAGGTGCTGGGTTCCTATGGGCAGAACTATGTCTCTCTTCCTCATTTATCCACTACCTAGTTGTCTGAATGTGAGAAAGTCACTCATACAATTGGACATCAGTTTCATCACCAGTACAATAAAGTTACACCACATGATCCCTAAGGTACCCTGTAGCTAAGAGTCTGAAACTTAGTCTATGCCTCTGAAAAGTTAGTGTTTTTTTTTTTTTAAAGATGTATTTATTTACATGAGAGAGAGTGGGCACACAAGCAAGCATGGGGAGGGGCAAAAACAGAGGGCGAAACAGACTCAGTGGGGAGCCTGATGTGGGCTCAATCTCACGACCCTGTGTTCATGACCTGAGCCAAAACCAAGAGTCAGATGTTCAGCTGATTGAGCCACTCAGGTGCTTCTGTTTGTTTGTCCCCCCCCCCCAGTTTTATTTATTTAAATGGTCTCTACACCCAACCTCGGGTTCGAACTCCCAACCCCAAGATCAAGAGACACGTGCTCCACCGAGTGAGCCAGCCAGGTGCCCTGAAAAATTAGTTTAAATGCTTACACTTGAAGCCCCGTAACTATATATTTAAGATGATCTCTTCAATACACTTATTTTTCCCGGTAAACCTAATAAGCAAAATTACACAATAGGTTTTTTTATTGGCTTTCTTCTACAATTGCTTCAACCTTTCAACTCGCCTACTAGCAAACTTTCTCATTTAATTTCTCTTTATTTTTGTAAAAGCACTAATAGGAACATTTGCTTTCTAAATCAATCTCAAATAGGGGGTGCCTGGCCAGCTCAGTTGGTGGTGCACGTGAATCTTGATCTCGGGATGTGGGACTGGAGCCCCACTTTGAGTGTGGAGATTACCCAAACAAATAAATAAAATATTTTAAAAAATCAGTCAGTCTCAAATAATCTGTGAGGAAGGTAGATGAAAGATACAACTCGATTCCATTCGACAAACATTTATTGAGTATCCACTATGTGCCAAGTCCTAAAAACGATTCTAAGATACAGGAAGGTCAGGCCCTAAAGAACCTACAAGCATGTAGAGAAAATGAAACATTCCCATTATATCAAGAGTATTCATTTCAGAAAAAGGAATTCAGAAAGTAGAAACAAATTAGAAACAAATTCAGAAAGTATCACAATGTGGTAGATAGAAAAACAGCAATGTGGCAGGTATGTTGGAAATCTGTCAGACGTTCTTTGACCTAAAAATACGCTCCGACCTTTAATCAGCAAGTCAAGGTATCAAAATTTGTTACACAAGGCCAAGACTGGCAGGCAGAGGCCAGAAGCTCCAGTAGAGAGGCCCTGGGAGCTGTCTGCAGGACTCTTGGGGTCCGTGGAAAAAGACACATATATTCCAGCCAATGACAGGAGAAAAAAGGTGGCTGAAAATTAGGCTCCTTCCAAAGCCAGGCAACTGGAGATAGGAAGACTCAGGAAGAATTTCCCAAATAAGAAACAAAAGACAGGGAGGAAGACAAATACGAGAAATCCTTGCATTTTGTGCAGCGGGTGAAGGATAATTTTCTTCCCCCTCATAATCTTTACAGGATGGTCACAGGCAGAAATGTTCAGAAAAATGAAAATGTAAAGCTCTACCAGAGGAAGAGAAAAATGACTGCTATGGGGAAAATCACAATCCTAGCATGGAATATTCCATTTTATACAGATTTCTCCTAAAGGTCAAGGACTGAGCTAAAAGGACACGGCCTGTGTGTAAGTGCTGGGAGTTTGGGGGTAAGAAGCACAAGTGAATGGATTGGCTGGGTTGGCTCAACAGCAAGAGCAGGGAATCCTATGGAACACTGGAGCCAGTGGCCTCCTGCTTGTTCTTTAGATATAATCCAATAATTTCCTATACATTGCCAGGAGCATTCTGGCTCAGATGCAGATGTAGAAAGATCTAGATGGCTGTACATTTTCCACACCTCTGAGTCACTCTGGATATAGCTATAAACTAAGATCAAATTATTCATTTTTTTAAAAAAGATTTTATTTACTTATTTGACAGAGACATCACAGATAGGCAGAGAGGCAGGCAGAGAGAGAGAGGAGGAAGCAGGCTCCCTGCTGAGCAGAGAGCTGGATGCTGGCCTGGATCCCAGGACCCTGAGATCATGATCTGAGCCGAAGACAGAGGCTTTAACCCACTGACCACCCAGGCACCCCACATTATTCATCTTTGAAAACCTGGTACTGGGACGCCTGGGTGGCTTAGTTGGTTAAGCGACTGCCTTCGGCTCAGGTCATGATCCTGGAGACCTGGGATCGAGCCCCACATCAGGCTTTCTGCTCGGCGGGAAGCCTGCTTCTCCCTCTCTCACTCCCCCTGCTTGTGTTCCCTCTCTGCCTGTGTTTCTCTCTGTCAAATAAAAAAAAAAGAAAGAAAGAAAAAAAAAGAAAACCTGGTGCTAATATTCCGCTCATACTACACTGTCAAACAGCCTACAAAAAAATGTGAAATCAGGAAGAAAAGGGAAAAATAAGACAGCAGGGTAGAACTGGAAACACCAATAGACATTTCGACCTCAGCAAGATCACCACGGCCAAAAGGAATTACTCCAGGACTTTCCCCTGGGTCCTATTATTTTTCCAGCATGTTTCACAATTATAGAGGTATCTATTACTGTTTATTAATGTACATGTTTATGTGTATATATGATGCTCGTCTAGCTAAATTCAGAGCAAATTCCATACTCTCAATCTAGAATCCCAGATTTAACTCCACAAATCCCAGGACGTGAAACTCCTAACCTAGCACTCAAGCACTAAATAAAGTTGGAGGAATTCGCCTTAGCCTGGGAGAGCTGTAGTAAACATAAGAGCAGAGAGGTCCAAAAAGTGAAAACCAGCAAATGGGCAACTCACCTATTACTTTAACAACGTTGGCTTTCCAAACTGCTATTCCCTTTTTTTGTTTGTTTGGTCTTGATCATTAGAGAGTCAAAAAACTATGATAATCTTTATCATCTTATAAAGATTTAACCACACTAGGGAACATTAAATATTTGGCATTTTGATTTTTTTTCCCCTGGTGGTGGTGGTAAGATTCAAGCCCCCTTGCTGTGCAATTTATTAGTTCCTTTTTTTTTAAGCTTTCTAAAAATCTTAGTCATGTTTGATTGTTGCAGTAAGTAAATATTGCTTGCTTTTAGTTATAGGAAGGGGACACATTTACTCTCACCAATATAGGTTCTGAAATAAGATCCTGCAGGAATCGTTCCCAATTTAAGGAGGTTTATTATTGATTTATTTGTTTAAAAGGTTTGCCTGTAACTTTGGAGATCTGTGTAGATGCGTAGCAGGAATCCATTTGAATTACTCCATCTTGGGATGACTGTGTATTCTCCAAAAACAGTTCATGGTCGTGAACTGGACATAATCACGACCTAAAGGGAAATACACCTACGATGTTCATTAAAGATTAATGAAAAGGGCGCCTGGGTGGCTCAGAGGGTTAAGCCTCTGCCTTCAGCTCTGGTCATGATCTCAGGGTCCTGGGATCAAGGCACGCATTGGGCTCTCTGCACAGCAGGGAGCCTGCTTGCTCTGCTCTGCCTGCCTCTCTGCCTACTTGTGATCTCTCTGTCAAATAAATAAATAAAATCTTTAAAAAAATAGTCTGATATTTTCATGTAATTATACATCTTTAAGGTTGTGTTTTTTCTATACCACTTTCTTATACTGACAGGTAAATAAGTAGAGAGATAGGAAGCAATAATTATTATATTCTTTTGTTCAAAGAGAATAAACATGCTTTTATTTTTTACATGACTATGTAAATAATTAGAATTGGGCAGTGGATCACAATATAAAATTTTGTGTCTTGCCTTTTTTCTTTCCTAATATAAGATGTTTTCCTATATTAATGTAAAAACTTTTGGGGGCACCTGGGTGGCTCAGATGGTTGGGCATCTGCCTTTGGCTCAGGTCATGATCCTAGGGTCCTGGGATGGAGCCCTGCATCGGGCTCCCTGCTAGGTGGGGAGCTTGCTTCTCCCTCTGCTGCTCCCCTTGCTTGTGCTCTCTCGCTCTGTCAAATAAATAAATAAAATCTTTAAAAAAAACAAAAACAAAAACAAAAAAATTTTCACCAGGGGCACCTGTTGGCTCAGTTTGTGAAGTATGAGCCACCCAGGCGCCCGAACATATCAGACTATTAATACAACTTCTTGCTGAGAAAATGGAACAAGGGAGGCTACAAATTTTTTTTAATTATGTGTCAAGATACTAAAGGCTGGTTCAAAAATTTCCAAAAGAAATAATATCCACATACAAAAATTACGAGTCAATCAGTCTTACTAGTTAACTGCACAGCAGCAATACTTTCTAAATAACTCAAGAATGAGATTTAGGACGGGTGCCTGGGTGGTTCAGTTGGTTAAGCAACTGCCTTCGGCTCAGGTCATGATCCTGGAGACCCAGGATCCAGCCCCACATCGAGCCCCACATCGAGCCCCACATCGAGCCCCACATCCGGCTCCCTGCTCCGCAGGAAGCCTGCTTCTCCCTCTCTCACTCCCCCTGCTTGTGTTCCCTCTCTGGCTGTGTTTCTCTCTGTCAAATAAATAAAATCTTTAAAAAAAAAAAAAAAAAAAGAATGAGATTTAGGAGAACGGGTTTTAGTGCTTGGGTCAGCTTTGTTTTGGAAATGAGTCCTTTTCAGAACTTCCACTTATTATTTTGATTATACTACATATTTAATGCCATTTTAATGGTTCTTTGCCAATCCCTTATTTTTTTAATGAGATTGTGATCTTTCAATTTTGCAGTTAGCTGGAATTACTGTATACAAAAACAGTATTGGGGCGCCTGGGTGGCTCAGTCATTGAGCGACTGCCTTTGCTCAGGTCATGATCCCACAGCCCTGGGATGGAGCCCCACTTCTGGCTCCCTGCTCAGCAGGAAGCCTGCTTCTCCCGCTCTCAACCCCCCCTGCTTGTGTTCGTTCTCTAGCTGTGTTTCTCTCTGTCAAATAAATAAATAAAAATCTTAAAAAAAAAACCCAGTATCTAACATATAACTCACACTTAGCATCTGACACTATCAAATAAATTCACTTAATCCTCAAAACAGTGATGTAGGTATTATTATCCCCATTTTATAGATGAGAAGACTAAGGCATAGGGAGGCTAAATAATTTACCGAGGGACACACAGCTAGTAAGAGTTTTGTTTTTTTTTTTTTTTTAAGATTTTATTTATTTGACAGAGAGAAACACAGCTAGAGAGGGAACACAAGCAGGGGGAGTGAGAGAGGGAGAAGAAGGCCTCCTGCCTAGCAGGGAGCCCAATGTGGGACTCGATCCCGGGTTTCCAGGATCATGACCTGAGCCGAAAGCAGTCGCTTAACCAACTGAGCCACCCAGGCGCCCCTAGTAAGACTTTTTAAAGACTAGAATGAAATACACCATGGTGTTGATGGTGGCTTTTCAGGGGATAGATTTATAAAAGATTGTTAAGAGAGATGACATGAGATAAAATCTTGAGCTAAGACAGAGACAGCTGAGCTGGAACAGAGGAGAGATTCCAGATCAGTTTGAGAAAATATGGGCAGAATCTGTGGATTGAGTCCAGGTAGGGTTGAGGGAGAGGTGAAGGAGTCTAAAACGCCTCCACCTCTACCTGGGTGGCTGGGTGGACATGTTTACTAGGATGAGAAATATAGAGGGTAAGAGTAACTTTGGGAGAGAAGATGATGTACTCAGTTTTGACGTGATGAGCTTTATTTTAAGTATCTGAAAATGCACATTTTAAGCTCAAGAGAGAGGTCAGATAGGTCTGGACTTAGTTGGTTGTTAAACCCAAAAGAGAAGTTGCCATAACCCAGGGTTAGTGTGGAAGAAGGAAAAGGCTGTGGACCAAGGGCAGAAACTCTGAGGAACCTTCAACTGTATGGGATAAGCAGGGGGATAAGATTGCCATTCAGATTTGACATTAAAGTAACAAAGATATGAAATGCCAGGTACAGATTCGCTTTTCAAGCTTGGTTTCATTTATGAGGTAGCATGGAAGTAGGGCAGGGCAGTCAGACAAGTTGGGGTGCAAATTTAGCACTTTGCCTCCAAGTAGCTCCCTGACTATTGTCAAGTTACTAAGTGTAATATGTGAATGATTAACATGCTACTCATATAGTTGTGGGTATTAAATGAGTTAATCCACAAAAGCACTGATATGGAACAATGCCTAGCATGTAGCAAGGATCCAATAAATATTAGATATTATCACTAATGAGTACACAAATCATAAAATTGTTTTTCACTCCACTGTTTTATACTTTGGTTGAGAAAATGGTCAGGAAGTTTGTTGGAGAGCAGGTATAGGCTACAGGGGAATTAAACAATTGTCTAAAAAAGCCATCAAAGAAATTCAGGCACTCAAGAACAGGTATTTTCCATGATTTTGTAGGGTAGAGTATAAGTAAACAGAGACAATAGCAGTTGGTTAAAAGAACGAAAAGGAACTGATAGAAATGTTGGTACATGAATCACAGACTGTGTTAAAATTGTTTTGTTCTTTTTTTTTTTTAAAGATTTTATTTATTTATTTGACAGAGAGAGAAACACAGCAAGAGAGGGAACACAAGCAGGGGGAGTGAGAGAGGGAGAAGCAGGCTTCCCGCTGAGCAGGGAGACCGATGTGGGGCTCCATCCCAGGGCTCTGGGATCCTGATCTGAGCCAAAGGCAGACCCTTAACCAACTGAGCCACCCAGGCGCCCCTTGTTCTGTTCTAAATACTCAACAACTAGCCTGTGTGCCTGGCACAGGGAAAGCCATCAATAAATATGTTGACTGGAAATAAAAGAGAGGGGTTGACTTCTTTTACCTGCTGCTAAACATTTCACTATTGGAATAATTAGCATGCAAAGAAAAGTTGACATGCCTGATGCGTTGTCATTTGAGAACTCTCAAAAGAGTTTGACTCATGCAATTCCTCTCCCAGCAGTACCTGCCACATACTTGAAATTCCCAGCCTTATGTCCTCCAGTGGAACACAGATTAGAGTCCACAGAAGGGCCCCCTAAAATTCAAGTATGTCATCTGTGATCGGGAACCACCGTGGCTCTGGCAGAGACACTTTGATGGGCCCTGTGTGAATGCTAGCTGCCTCCCAGAGACCTCGGTCTGAGCTGATACGCCAGGGCAGCGCCCACCACCCGCAGGAGCAGCCAGCACCGAGGCAAAGCGGGGAGGTCCCCAGGCGCAGTGGGCCGCCCTCCCGGTCACCTCCACCCTTGCAAACACCTGCCCCCAGGTCAGGATGACCGCCGGCCGGAGGGCTGGGGCACCGCGATCGGTGTTCATTCTCATCTCATTTTTTACATCAAGCACGTGAGGGCTGGGGAGGTGGCCAAATCGGGGTAAATCTGAACTGTCTTTTTTGTTCTTTTTGGTTCAGCCAGTTTAAAATCCACGCCATCTTTAAGCGGTGGGCTAACAGTATTACACAGTTCTCCGCTTGCCTTTTCGAAGGCACCTGAACTTAGAAATACAAATCACGTTACGGTCCCGGGGGCTGGGGAAAGCGGGGGAGAAAAAGACCGAGAAAAGAGCACAGTTCGTATTCAACGTTCCGGCCTCGGACGGGCTGGAGACGAAGCCTCGGTATACGCCTGGGTGCTCTTCCAGCCCAGCCGGTCCAGTCCTCGCAGAAACGCCCGCGCGCCCACGGCGCGGGGCGGGGCGCCGAGCCCAGGTCGTCACGTCCCGAGCGTCGGGGGGCGGGGCCTCGAGCGACTCCGTCACCAGACCCCGCCCGCGCCGTCCTGCTATCTCCCGCGCCGCCCGCCATTTTGTCTCCAGTGTCTGGTTTGCGGTCGGCGGCGTTGGAGGAAGTGTTTTGGTCCGTAGGCTTGAGACAGGGAGCGGGGTCTATTGTCTGTGTTTGACTCTGTGATTTTGGTCCGAGGCCTTCCGGAGCTTTCCCGGGGCAGTCGGCAGAGGCTCCGGCTACCGCCCCCGCCCCTCCCCTTCGTCCCGGGGTACGGGAGGGACCGAGCCCGCGTCACGCCCCTCAGCGCTCGCCGTTCCCTTCTCTGTCTTTGCGTCCGCATCGCGTCCCCGGAATCAGACGGTGCCCCATAGATGGCCAGCTTTCCCCCGAGGGTCAACGAGAAAGAGATCGGTGAGGAATGGGACGGTGGGTGAGGGGTGCTGGTGAGCGCGCCGGGGCTGCGGAGAGGCAGGGAGTCCCCGGAGGAGGAGGAAGAGTCTTCAGTCTACGCCAAGAAGGGTGAGCCGGGGCCAAGCCCTGGAGCGTAGAGGAAGGAAGCCGCTCCGCTGGTGGGTGTCGCCGAGGGGTAAATGGGGTCGACATTAATGCAGCGCCTACTGTGCGCACGGCTCGGCCGGAGGCAGTGGGCGGATCTTCGGGTCCAGGGCCTTCCTGACCGTGTGGCCGGGGGCGGGCACCCACCCCTGGGGGACCCTAGTTTCCTTTAAGGAGATCCGCGCACGGCCATCCTTCTGGGATTCTCTGTAAGCATCGAGTGATAGGCGAGTGCTGGGCAAGTCCTGGGGACTCTAATTTTAGGACGAGAAGAGTAAACTTATGTGTTCTGAGTTTAATGAAAGAGGAGGTGTATAAACCACTCTTAAAGGAGAAAAGAGACTTAAGAGGTGTCATCAGCTTGGAAAAAGAAGTTTTTTTTTTTAATGGTGTGGCGTTAAGGACGGCAGCGGTTCAGGGGAGGAGACTCAGTTATCTTTTCTACACGTTGGAGCGAGGAGCAGGAGAAGGGTTGGATGGAAAGAAAGGAGGAAAGGGGTTGTATGAAAGAGCACTGGTCTAGACGCCTGCCCTGCCACACCGAAGTCAGGGCAAAAGATCCTGGAAATTGTGAGTCAAGACCACCTCAGTGGCTCCTTGAGAGCACCTCACATTTAAATTCCCTCTAACCGGAAAATAACTGGAATAATTTTGGGGGGAGTTGGTGCTGTGCATTGATGGATAGGCTTAGTAAACGTTGAACTTACCGAATCATGTGATACATCTTAAATCTGTACAGTTTTCATTAAAAAAATAGATTTAGCATTTCCTCCTCCAAGAAAAAAAAAAAAACACCAAACTTAGGTGTTAATTAAATGAAAATTGGAGGTGGCTACTGAGCAGACTCTTTGCATTTCCTTGTTCTTTATGTATGCCTTTAAATATATGGAGGAGGTACTTCTAGAGAGAGAGAAGCTGAAGCAGCGGAAAGGCCCACTATCTTGTATGTGAGTTCAGTTTTTATATCTAGAGACTGCTCTCAGAATTTTGTACTTTTGTTCTCTTAAGGATAAGGTTGAATGGCATTTTAGGGGGGGACTTTAACCCTGGTTCTAATAACTTTTAAATATACAGAGAAAACATAATTCATGCCTCCTTTTTATTTTAACTGTTTTAAGACTATTACGTAGGTCCTGAAGTTGAACATGGAACCCAGAAGTTCTTCAGGCCAGTAGGCTTCTTTCCTCCTCTGCTGCACAGTAGTATCCCAGATAGTGATCGGCCTTTCATTTATCTGTTTGACCTCATCTTGATGAACTATTTTGAAAACTTGCCAGTCCTGTCTTCCAAGGCCTGGATAGAGCTGCTGAGCATACCTGCATAAGGTAGAAGAACCAGCCAGTAGCCTTTTCAGTTAACCTTTCTCATATTTGGTTAGGTCTCAGTCTTATTTCCTGGCTATATTATAAAATTATTAGCCAATCCCCAAATACCTAAAAGAACTTTGGCCTTTTCTAAGCTTTAGAAAAAAAACCCAATTTTTGTTTCTTTGTTTCTTTCTTTCTTTGGAAGTATTATTTGGATACAGAGTTAAACAGTAATATCTCTGTGTAGCTTTGTATCTTTCAGTAAGGACTTAACTTTTCCCCTTTTTTTCTGGAGTATCCCTTATAGCTCCGTTTCTCAAGTACTGAAAGAAGACAGGCAAGATTCCTTGATTGAAGAGGTCTTGGGAGACAGCCTGGAGCTACTGCCTTCTTTCACAAGGCGCTACCACAGATCCTCCCTTTCTGGTTATGAAATTGCAGAGAGGAATGTGAAGAAGGAGCTAAATCTGGTTTGCTTGGTTCAGCAGTAACTCAGTGTGTTACTACTGTACAGATAATTGTAGTATTGTATTTATGGCTGAGGTGGCAGGCATAAATTATGGCAGGCATCTTTTCCCTTATACGAGGTCATTAGGATACTCAACATTAAACAGCTGTAGGTAATAAAGGTTTAACTTAAATTTTTTTTTCTTTTTTCTTTTTTTTTTTTTTTTTAAGATTTTATTTCTTTGACAGAGAGAAACACAGCCAGAGAGGGAACACAAGCAGGGGGAGTGAGAGAGGGAGAAGCAGGCTTCCTACCGAGCAGGGAGCGCAATGTGGGACTTGATCCCGGATCTCCCGGATCATGCCCTGAGCCGAAGGCAGTCGCCCAACCACCTGAGCCACCCAGGCGCCCCCCAATTTTTTTTTCAAAGCAATTCATTATAACCTTGTGCTACTTGATGATACTGTACCAACAAGTATCTAAATGAATGTCTATGTGTTTAAGAATAAATTAGCTTATTATTTCTTTTTTTTTTTTTAAAGATTTTATTTATTTGACAGAGAGAAACACAGCCAGAGAGGGAACACAAGCAGGGGGAGTGAGAGAGGGAGAAGCAGGCTTCCCGCCGAGCAGGCAGCCCGATGTGGGGCTCGATCCCGGGTCTCCAGGATCATGACCTGAGCTGAAGGCAGTTGCTCAACCAACTGAGCCACCCAGGCGCCCCTAGCTTATTATTTCATGGTCTTTGTTATTTGAAATAGTTTTTGGTTGTTAATTTCCATCCTTTATACCAGAGGAGTTTTGTGATTGTGGTCAAGGTAAAAGAAAAATAGAATGATCTGAAATACAGACTAAAAAAGAGTCTTTTGTGGTAAAGTTAGTCTTGCTTGTTAAAGGAGTGGTGTGTGCTAGTTTAATTAACTAGATGCTTTTAAAGTTGAATGCAAGGGCCAGTCTATTTTTTGAGAGAGAAGTTACATGAATATACTTACCAAGTTTAGCTAGGGACTTTCTCTTGAAGATAATGCTTGGATTTTTTGGTTGAAAAATTTTTTTCCCAGTTGAATTTTAAAATTTGTTTCCCTGACTTGTGAACTTTTTTCCTTCTAAAATTACGATTTCTAAAAGAGAGGTATGATTAAACAGAAACCCAAGTTATTAAAAAACATAGATTTAGGCAGGGGCTGCAAATTCAGTAGTCAGGCACGACAGTGATGAGAGGCCTGTGTATGGGTGTGGCCTTGGAGGACTATAAGGAAAAGCAATGTAAGGAGCAGCAAGCCCTTTCAAAAAAAAAAATCAGGCATATGAGAGTTATTGGTTTATGGATTTATGTTAAGAAAGTCATGTAACTGGTGAAAGTAATGACACATTATGCTGTATTGATACAAATTGAGGTGGGAGTAGGTGGAGGGGGGGAATGGACTTGAAACCATGTAATCTAAGGAATGATTGAAAGGCCTCTGGGAGTTAATTTAGCCTTATGAAAAGGTTGATTTGTTGTCTACACGGCTGTCTTCAGTATATGACTATCATGTGAGAGCAGGATTAAGCTTATTCTCAGGTCAGAACTGGGACTGAGTGGGTAGTGTGGCAAGGAAGAATTTTGTCCTTAAAGGTTTTTTTTGTTTGAGGGCGCCTAGGTGGCTCAGTGGGTTAAAGCCTCTGCCTTCAGGTCAGATCATGATCTCAGGGCCCTGGGATTGAGCCCTGCATCTAGCTCTGTGCTCAGCGGGGAGCCTGTTTCCTCCGCGCGCTCTCCCGCCTGCCTCTCTGCCTACTTGTGATTCCTCTCTGTGTCAAATAAATAAATAAAATCTTTTTTAAAAAGATATTATTTGTTCGAGAGAGAGCACAGAGGGAGAGGGAGAAGCAGACTCCCCACTGAGCAGAGAGCCCAATGCAGGGCTCCATCTCCAGACTCGGACTCAGATCAAGACAGGAGCCAAGGCAGACGCTGAACTGATTGAGCCACCGAGGAGCCCCCAGGAGAAAGAGTTTTGAGTCATCAGAAGGAAAATTTTTGATAATGTCAACTGCACAAAAATAGAATAAGCCTTATGAGGTATTCATATTTATGAATGTCATAGAAAAACAGGTCTCAATTTTGTTTTACTTTTCTTATTTTATTTATTTTTTCATGTAAAATATGTTTTGTTTTTATTTATTTTTTCCATAACCCAGCATGGAATTTAGTTTTAAGTACTCTACACCCAACATGGGGTTCAGACCTACAACCCTGAGATCAGTAGTCACATGTTCTGCCAAATGAGGCAGTGAGGCGCCCCTGATTACTTTTTATTTTACTTTTATTTTTTAAAGATTTTATTTATTTGATACAGATCACAAGGCAGAGACACAGGCAGAGAGAGAGGAGGAAGCAGGCTCCCTGCTGAGCAGAGAGCCCGATGATGATGATGATGATGATGATGATGATGATGATGATGATGATGATGGCGGCAGAGGCTTTAACCCACTGAGCCACCCAGGCGCCCTGACTACTCTTCAAACCGTAGCTCATTTGCTAATGTATCAAAAACCTGGACAAGGAAACGTTGAAATCATTTAAGAGTGGGAGCTTATATTCAGTAAATATTTACTGATCACCCGTCGTATGCCAGGTGCTCCACTGGCTGTTGACAGAGCACACAGTGAGACTTGAAGTGTCACCTGAACGAGAACATGGAGGGGGGTGTTAAATGTCTGCTCAAGCAGTAAATGGTTCCTATTTGAACTGCAATACATAGGATATATGAAGTTGTTGGGAATTTAAGCCAAAAACCTAAAAGTATACTATAAGAGTTAGCCAGGAAACTAATCACAGAATAGATAATAGGGAAACTATAGTGATACTAATTTACACCTAAAAGATAGAGTAGTAAAATTGAAATCAAGATCAGCCCAAGAAAGCAATGGTGATACAATGTTTGATAAAGATTCTTTCCCCAAGTTGAGGAAATTCTGGCCAAGTTTGCATACATGCATGTACAGTAGGAGCTTGTTGATCATGCTTCTTGTTAAATGGGAACAAAAAAAACCTCTGTACTCTGGTAATCCAGTTTTTGTTATGAATGATAAATTTAAGTACTTTTTTCCCCCAAGATTTTATTTATTTATTTATTTATTTTGAGAGAGGGCATGAGCGAGAGAGCACAAGCAGAGGGGAGCAGCAGAAGGAGAGGGCGAAGCAGATTTCCCATGGAACAGGAAGCCTGATGGGCTCGATCCCAGGACCCTGAGATCATGACCTGGGCGGAAGGCAGCCGCTTAACCGACTGATCCACCCAGGTGTCCCTAAATTTAAGTTCTCTTAACTAAATTAAAAATGTATGAGTGTTGGGGCGCCTGGGTGGCTCGGTTGGTTGAGTGACTGCCTCCGGCTCAGGTCATGATCCTGGAGACCCGGGATCAAGCCCCATATTGGGCTCCCTGGTCCGCAAAGAGCCTGCTTCTCCCTCTCTCACTCCCCTTGCTTTGTTCCTTCTCTCTCTGTGTTTCTGTCAAAGAAATAAATAAAATCTTTTTTTAAAAAAATGTTTGAGTGTTCATTCTCTGTCCTTAAAAACCAAAAGAATTACTTCCATTTTTGGGTCAGTTTATGGCCCGCTATTAAGATGCTTGAGGACCACTATTTGAGGGTCACAATTGTAATTAATGCATTATAAAGCATTGATTGGGAGATTGTGCTAAATAACCTGAAAGTCCCTTCTAGTTCTAGGAGTTTTGTGGGGTTTTTGTTTTGTTTTGTTTTGTTTTTGTGACCTGGGCCTGAAAAAATACTCAGGTTGGGGTGCCTGGCTAGCTCAGTTAGTGGAGCATGTGACTCTTGATCTCGGGGGTTGCGACTTCAAGTCCCTCAATGGGTGTGGCGACTTAAAAAATCTTTTAAAAAATTCATATTTGAAGAGACCACTTAATAGTGCTTTCCTTTGAATAATGATAAAATATTGTATTTTATAGTGGTTTGTGGTTTTTGAAAACAACAAACTTACTGGAAGATACTTTATTACAGAGTAAGTTTAGCCTATTGCATTTTAAATGTCAGTAATTTGATGAAACATAAAGCAATGCAAGTCAGGAAATCAGTAGTTGCTAACCTGATACATCATTACAGTACAATCACTTTTTAAAAAAATGCTTTTGTTTAACATTTTACACTTAGTTTTTAATTTTTAAAAAAAAATTTTTATTTATCCGACAGAGAGAAACACAGCTAGAGAGGGAACACAAGCAGGCCTTCTGCGGAGCAGGAACCCCGATGTGGGGCTCGATCCCAGGTCTCCAGGATCATGACCTGAGCCGAAAGCAGTCGCTTAACCAACTGAGCCACCCAGGCGCCCCAATTTTAATTTTTTTTAAAAAGATTTTTATTTATTCGTCAGCTAGAGAGATTGAGTGTGCATGCACAAGCAGGGGAGTAGCAGACAGAGTAGGCAGAGGGAGAAGCAGACTCCCGCTGAGCAAGGAGCCTGATGTGGGTGGGACTCGATCCCAGGACCCTGGGAAGGCAGCCTCTTAACAGACTGAGCCACCCAGGCATACCTACATTACTATCACTTTTAATTGAAGCCTTCTGAGCTCTTGGGTGGGGAGATGTTGGAAAACCACTTTATCAAAACTTGAAGATATCATTAAAGGGTCTTCACACACAGCTCATTATCTCCCTTCAGAGGGTAGAAATCACAACGCCTTGTACCTTATCTATGTGGAAACTCAATGGAGTTGAGAGTCCCGGATGAATTTGGAGGCAGTCTCAAATTCATAATTGGTTATATGTGACAGTCTATATATTTTTTTTCTTTTAGTGAGATCACGTACTATAGGTGAACTTTTAGCTCCAGCAGCTCCTTTTGACAAGAAATGTGGTCGTGAAAATTGGACTGTTGCTTTTGCTCCAGATGGTTCGTACTTTGCTTGGTCACAAGGACATCGTACAGTAAAGCTTGTTCCGTGGTCCCAGTGCCTTAAGAACTTGTAAGACTCTCTTTTTGTATTTTGTATCTCTGTAGAATTTACTATTTTCTGTGTGGAATAATAAAAAGATTGTGATGTTTAAGTTTTTCCTTTGTAGGCTGTTGTAAATGTATTTTAATCATAAGCTGAATAAATTTATTGGAAAATCTGTGGGAAGAATTGTTTGGCCTTTTACATTATGGACTACTTTCTCCCTTGTTCCTTGGTAGTATATGTATCGTGTTGTGCCAGGGCAGGTGACCTAGACAGCATTTTACTAGATAACAGTGTTATGGTGATCATGTAATTATTTTTTTTTAATGTTTGTTTATTTGTTGAAAGTTTTTCTAAAATATATCGTATATTAAATTTAATCCCTCTTTTTTGTGTCTAGTTGACCTGTATGTAAATAATCTTGTTACCAGGTTTTTTTTGTTTTGTTTTTTTGCTTGTTTATATTTCTTTTAGGTTAGCTAAAGGACCTAATTGATTATAGTGGTTTTGAGGAAAATTTTGACACAAAGAAGTTATACATTGCTTTATTGTTAAACTTAATCTCTCTCTCAGCAACTGAAAATGTGTTTTGGTTTGAATATATTTGGTCATACCCTCATAGCTAGTAGCGACTTTCCTCCTTCCCATCCATAGAATTCTATCGTTACTCAGTACCACTGTGATAATATTGAGGTTATTTTAACAAACATTTATGATTTAGTATCTGCAGGAGTCCAGAGTAAATAATAACTAGATGTCAATCTGACCTTTCCCCCACAGTCTCTTGCATGGCACCAAGAATATCACCAACTCAAGCAGTTTGAGACTGTCAAGACAAAACAGCGATGGCGGTCACAAAACCAGGCCGTGTGAACATACTATAGACTGTGGTGACATAGTCTGGAGTCTTGCTTTTGGATCTTCAGTTCCAGAAAAACAGAGTCGATGTGTCAATATAGAATGGCATCGATTCAGATTTGGACAGGATCAGCTGCTCCTGGCGACAGGGTTAAACAATGGGCGTATCAAAATATGGGATGTATATACAGGTACGGGGCTGTAGTTTGAAAAGCAAACCTGATTATTTTTGGATGAAGAGCCTCTCTTGCAGGCACCAAAAGATGTGATTTGAGGAGTTTAACTTGCTGAAAAGCAAGAATTGGTGCTGTGAATGTGTCTTTATGATCGGCCTGCACAGCATCTTCAGCTCATGGTTTTACTTTAAGAAAATAGAGTTCCTACTGCTCGGTCACTCTTCAGAGAATATTACAGCAAGAAGGACATGTCTAGGGAATGTTTACTTGATTATCATTTATAAAATTAGTAATTTAGTTTATGACCCAAATAGCAACCAATGTGTTTTCTTATGTACTTTTTCAGTGATAGCTTGGAGGCTTTCAAGGCAGATCTGGTTTTCAATGATCATTGTCTAACCTTCGGAAGTTTTAGTGACATTGTATCCAGAGTTTAACTAGATAGTTTGAGAAGTTAAATTCTTGGGGCAATTAAAAGTGAACTTGATATGCATTGACTAAAACAGTTTATGGCTGATAGTACATACTCAAAAATGTGAAGATACTTTTGTTAAATGAGCGTTAAAACTACGTACAGTAGAACACAGCAGGTGATACTAATACTGAATGAGGATAATGAGTCGGTATATTTGATTGAATTCTTGAAAAAATTTTAAGGAATACACAAATTTTCATAGATAACAAAACTCAATATTAGATGAATAAAGTATATTTTTTTACTGATTAGTTTTGAAAATTTAGGTTGTTGTGAGATAACATGAATCTTTTGGGGAGTTTGATAGCCTGTTAGTAATCTAAGGCCAAGGAAAAGAAAAGGGAAATTCGATTTTATATTTAAAATCATACTATACAGAAATTTTTAAAAAATGATAATGTAGGTTTTCCTAATGGTAAATTAACTTGTTTGCATTTCAGGAATTCTCTCTAAGCTGACCTAATAAATTTAGGCTATTATGCTGGAAACAATCCATTTTACAGCTGTGTAAATAGAGTCTTTAAAGGTGATAGTAAAAGCACTGTTAAGTCACTTTACACTTGAGAAACTAAGGAGGTGAGGTGTGTGTATATTTTATGGTGAAGAACCCTATTTTAAAGAAGCTGATAAAAATTAACACTGTCTTTTTCCCCTCTTCCATTGCATTTAGGAAAACTCCTCCTTAACCTGGTAGATCATACTGAAGTGGTCAGAGATTTAACTTTTGCTCCAGATGGGAGCTTGATCCTAGTATCAGCTTCAAGAGACAAAACTCTGAGAGTGTGGGACCTGAAAGATGACGGTATGTCTTTTTTCCAGGCTGTGAAACAGAATGAGATTCTTTTTTTTTTTTTTTTAAGATTTTTATTTATTTATTTGACAGAAACCCAGTGAGAGGGAACACAAGCAGGGGGAGTAAGAGAGGGAGAAGCAGGCTTCCCACCCAGCAAGGAGCCCTATGTGGGGCTTGATCATAGGTCTCCGGGATCATGACCTGAGCCGAAGGCAGTCACTCAACCACATGAGCTACCCAGGCGCCCCAGAATGAAATTCTTTACATTACTACTCTGAGATGTCAAGTGTTGATCATTGGGCATTTGGCTTTAAAAGTGGCCTGTCATCAAAGTTTCCTTTTCTCTGCTTAGTCGTTTGGTCCCTTTCCTTGTGTAGATCAAACAGAACCATAAATGTGACTCAGAATAGGAACCAGCAATTACTCTAAATCATCTGGTATTCAGAAACTAACCACACAGATCTGTATCAACTGTACAAGGACAAAATCTGGGTCACTTTTAGGGTTTTGTAAATGAACTGGTCTGTGTTAGTTTATTTCCTTTATCTTAGGGAAAGTTATTAATGTCATAGGCTTAGCAAAAATTTAAGTAGATCTCGAGGTTACAAACACATAATTTAGTTAATCTAATAAAATTGAGGGGCACCTGGGTGGCTTAGTCACTGGACATCTGCCTTTGGCTCGGGTCATAATTCCAGATTCCTGGGATCGGGCCCTGCATTGGGCTTCCTGCTCGGCAGGAGGCCTGCTTCTCACACTCTCACTCCTCCTGCTTTGTGTTCTCTCTTTGGTTGTGTTTCTCTCTGTCAAATAAATACATAAAATCTTATAAAAATTCAATAAAAATAAAATTTAGATTAAGACATTTACATACCAGGATTTAGAACTCTAAACACTTACAAGCATAGTGATAAGTTGGCTAGGTTAAGTAAGAAATTATCAAGGGCGCCTGGGTGACTCAGCTGGTTAAGCGACTGCCTTCCACTCAGGTCATGATCCTGGACACCCGGAATCGAGTCCCACATCGGGCTCCCCGCTCGGCGGGAAACCTGCTTCCCTCTCTCTCACTCCCCCTACTTGTGTTCCCTTTCTGGCTGTGTTTCTCTCTGTCAAATAAATAAAATCTTTAAAAAAAAAAAAGAAATTATCAAAAGACTTGCTATCCAATGTAATGAAAGGTATGTTAGGGACACCTGGGTGGCTCAGTTAGGTGGCTGCCTTTGGCTTAGGTCATGGTCCCAGGGTCCTGGGTTCAAGTCCCATATCAGGCTCCTTGCGCATTAGGGAGCTGCCTTTCCCCTGTGCTCACCTCCCCCGCTGTTTGTGTACTTTCTCTGTTTCTCTCTGACAAATAAAAATCTTTAATAAGAAAAACAAAAAGTATGTTTTCTAAGTGCTCAGGTTTTATCTGAAACTTTAATTGCAGTGCATATAAAGTTTTGGAGAGTCTACTTCATTTGAGAGGACCAGAGATGAGCATCTCTTTTTGCTTCTTAGCTGCTAATTAGAAAGTTCCCCAGTTTTGACTAACACCTTTTATTTAAATAAGATCTGCTAGTGCTCTAACAGCCTCAGGCTTGAGGTTGAGGGCTTGCTTAGAAGTATTGTGACTTAAGTTTAATGTAGTAGGAAACAAAACTCTGAGATTTGGAGATTTGTTCCAAAACTGATTGGTAATAACCATTGACTGATACGATAAAATAATATGCTTATCTTACCAAACCGTGATGGATCTCCTCTGCATCTTAGCATTCTCTAAATGCTCAGCTTTTGAGGGGGTGGAGAGAACCCAACAGAACAACAGTTTGGTTGTTAAATTTTTATTTTCTTTTGCGTATCATATGCTGCTTGCTTTCTCGACACACTTTAAGTTGTGTGCATATGTTTTAAGAATATAGACTTGGACACCTGGGTGGCTCAGTTGGTTAAGCATCTGACTCTTGATTTCAGCTCAGGTCACAATCTCAGGGTTGTGAGATCAAGGCACTCATCAGGTTCCATGCTGGGTATGGAGCCTGCTTGGGATTCCCTCTCCCTCTCCCTGTCCTCACCTCTCAAAAAAACCCACAAAAAACAAAACAAAAAAACTTGGGCTCAGTAAAATGTAAGCTCAAGGGAGTTGTCTTATTCATAGCCGTCTTCTCAGTGCCTGGCGTATAGTAGACATTCAGTGTGTATTTGTAAAATTAAGAATTAAAATACACGTAGATGTAATTGTGTGCTGTAGCTATAATGCACAGGGGTCTTGGAATGTAGGCTATCAGAAAGGAGGAAGGATGAAAGGCATTTTGAAGGTGGTCTCAAGTCTCAGCCTTGAAGTGTTCAGTTCCTTCATTTGTAGAATAAATGTATTAGACTAAAAGAATTTTATCTTCTTTTTTTTTTTTTTAAGATTTTATTTATTTGACAGAGAGAAACACAGACAGAGAGGGAACACAAGCAGGGGGAGTGAGAGAGGGAGAAGCAGGCTTCCCGCCGAGCAGGGAGCCTGATGTGGGGCTTGATCCCGGGTCTCTGGGATCATGACCTGAGCCGAAGGCAGTCGCTTAACCAGCTGAGCCACCCAGGCGCCCCTAGAATTCTATCTTCTATAGGTGAAGGGTCAGCAGACTTTTTCCTAAAAGGCCAGATGGTAAATATTTTAGGCTCGTGCACCATGATGTCTCCACCTTAGTTATTTCTACCATTGTAACACAGCATAAACAGATGGACATGGTTGTGTTCTAGTAGAACTTTACAAAATAAGCAACTGGTTTATATCCAACCCTTGTTACAGATAAATCACTGCTGCTGGAGAAGTTGTGATTCTGTGATTCTGCCATTTTTGAAATGCTGCTCATTTGAAGTGAACTCTATAGAGTTAACACAGGTATTTCTTTTTGTTCAGGAAACATGATGAAAGTATTGAGGGGCCATCAGAACTGGGTGTATAGCTGTGCATTCTCTCCTGACTCTTCTATGCTGTGTTCAGTGGGAGCCAGTAAAGCAGTATGTATCAAAGTTCTTGTACATTCATTGTGAACTGGATTATAATGATTATAATAATTATATATATAATATAGTGCATAATCATTTTTAAATCTAAGTAACCTATTGAGTCTGTGCGCACGGTGTCACGAATATCTTAAATATTTTATTTAATGAGGGAAGAATTTGCATGAGGGAAATTAAATATAGTTATTTGTGGAGTGAGAAGGTGGATTGCTTTTAGTCAGATAATAATCATAAAGTAAGGGGTATGTCTACTATTTCTAAGATCTAGGAAAGTCTATGTACGGTAGTAAAGTTTATGTGCTATAGAAGAGATCTAGTCCAAATGTTAAGACATACCTGCTAATTATTTTCTTCTCTGTTGTTCTATTTTTTTTGTCCAGTTTGCTGTTTAAAAAGTTTTGATTCCCAGCTGGTCCTGGACATTTAACTGAAAAAAAAAGTAACTTAAAAATCTAATAATAAAAATAACACTCATGTGTGTTTAGAGTGAAGTATAGATGAAATTGACAAGGTCTGTCTTGCATAGCATAGCATACTTGTGGACAGATTAAGTATAAAGTGACTCTTGAGAGGGTTATGTTTATTGATGAACTCTCTTGCAGTTGTCTGCTGGCTTTTAGTGTAGTTAAAGAGATTTTAGTAGCTTCAGATGTTTATGAAAAATGCTGAAGTCCAATTCCGTGGGATATTCAGAATACGCTCTGAATTACTGGGGGTGGGAAGCTGGTTTTAAATGCATTTTATTTAGCCAAGAAGTATGTTAAAATAATAGTTGCAAATGTTAGAAGTTTAGAAAAAAAGTATTCAGTTCTTTAAAAATCATAAGAAGAACAAAGCTAGATATTGACGTTGCTATTTTAGGCTGTGTGTTTTCCATATGCTTCTTGCTTTCCCTGTCACAGGTGGTGGCAGCAATATTGGTGTGATTGAGGTTATGCTGGCACCACTCGCACACAGGCGCACAATGGTGTTAGCTGGGCAGAAAGAGTGGCATCTCTGGCTACCGGGCTGGGGGCGACCTTTACCATAGGATGAAGTAACCTTGCATTCGGCTGCAAGGTGTACTGTACGTACACAGGTGCTGGTCGATGTCCACTTTCTGCTTTTCTTTCTTTCTTTTTTTCTTTTTTAAAGTAATTTCCCCCGCAGTGAAACCCACTGACTCCAAGTAAATTGATTTACTAGTCTTGTGGAGGTGGGAGTCTGACATGTGAAACCAATTTAATGTAATGTCATTGGCTTTCAAATGGTTTCTCTGTGCTGCTTTTTTGGAATTCTTTGAGATGTTACAGATACCTTATAACTTTACTCCCAACTTAAATTTGTATTTATTTTTCTTTGGAAGTAAAAATACTGTGTCTGTGCAGAAAAAAAAATAGCAAAGAGGATTGCTTTACTCTTAAGAGGAGAGATTGTCTTATTAGGATTGTTGTAAACCTCCAAGCTCATATTTAATATAAGTAGACTGAAGTAAACATTTGAATCATATTCAGAATTATTCTGCACAGTCCGAGTACTGATCTTATAGAATTGAAAAGTATGTGTTAACTTGTACTAAAGTAATTTAAATGTCTTCTGCTTAAAATGACTAATGATTGTGGTCTGTTTGGGAAAATAAGATTGGCAAATCTTGATTCACAGACATGTTAATTGTAATATTTTCATAAATTAGTCTTCTCATTTTGTAATGTGGTTTAACATCCTTGTTGTTTGCCAAAGAAATTTCATTTGGCTGTGAAAATTCTCTTTGCTTGCAGTATCTGTTTCTCTTCCTAGGCTCACGTTGGTGATCCAAGCCTATTGTAAACAAGTGATTATCTCAAAGGGAGATGCCAATGGAGTAACAATTTGTTAACATTACAATTTCTGTCTGTATATTTTTTTAAGAATTTGGTAGTTTCTGGAAAAAAAAAGAAGGGGGTTTGTAGTACTTAACCCTATTTATTTCTGTATATATTTTAGTTAATTAGTTTTTTGGAATAAATGGATTTCAGTATAACTTTGTGGTTAAATTGTATTGCCTTTTTTATGTTTAGGCTTTTTATTTAAATTAACATTTAACAGAAACATTTGAAATAGAATTTGCATGTCTACTTTAATTAACTTAAAGACTGATTTTAATCTATGACACTGAGCATACATAATCCTTTTAATTATTCATAATTTATAATGTTTAATGTTAATTAAATTTAGCAATTTTAGGTTAAGTTGTGCTATTTTGTCCTCTGTGTGTCTGAATGAAGCTATAACATTTGCCTTTTTATTGCAGGTTTTCCTTTGGAATATGGATAAATATACCATGATACGGAAACTAGAAGGACACCATCATGATGTCGTAGCTTGTGACTTTTCTCCTGATGGAGCATTACTGGCTACTGCATCTTACGATACTCGAGTATATATCTGGGATCCACATACTGGAGACATTCTGATGGAATTTGGGTGGGTACAGCATGAATTAATAATTGTAGTCTTTGGTTCATCTCTGGCTATTAGTATAACTTTTAAAAAACTGCATAAACGATTGTAATCACTAACATGTGAGACTTAAAATTGTAGTCCGTCGCAGTTTTAAATTTCAGTATTATTTAAGTCCTTAAATAATGCAGAGCTTTAGATAAAAATTCTAAAAACAAATTTGGCTCTCAATACAGATCATGTTCTTGTCATTACACAGATAGTATATGACTCTGTAGAAGTGGTAGTTATATTTTTCATGTCAGGGTTTTTGTAAAACAGTTGAAACTGATGGAGTAAATCTTAGTGTCTTAAACCATATTGTACAATGATTGGTAATTCTTTTAAGGTTCCTTTCATTTAATTTGGATCATCTCTAATTAGTCTCCTCAGTTGTGGTCATTTTTCAAAGACAGATGTACTTTGTACCTGGGTAGTTTTGTTTCTTGAAGTGACTCTCATTGTCACTGAAAACATGTATTTGACCTCAGGCACCTGTTTCCCCCACCTACTCCAATATTTGCTGGAGGAGCAAATGACCGATGGGTACGATCTGTGTCTTTTAGTCACGATGGACTGCATGTTGCAAGCCTCGCTGATGATAAGTAAGTGTGTGAATTACAGTTGGACCTATTACTGTCTTCTAAAGATTTCTTTTCATCTTTCTGCAGTGTGGGTTTTAATGTCTCTTTCTCTAAACAAGACGGGGAGATGTGTGTCTTAAAGAATACTGGTCTGAAGAAGAGTACCCGTGCAAGCAAACAATAATCTGTGCCTTTCCCTGTGTGTCTTGTGTGTTAACTAGTGTAGACAGATTGGGTAGATTTTTAATTAGCTTTTAGCTCTTAGATCTTTTTTCCAGTAAAGGTTGTAAGGGTTGAAGTGGAAGGACACTTTCTTTTTTTTTTTTTTTTAAGATTTTTATTTATTTGACAGAAATACAGCCAGAGAGGGAACACAAGCAGGGGGAATGAGAGGGGGAGAAGCAGGCTTCCTGCCGAGCAGGGAGCCTGATGTGGGACTCGATCCTGAGTCTCCGGGATCATGACGTGAGCCAAAGGCAGTCGCTTAACCAACTGAGCCACCCAGGCACCCCTGAAAGGACACTTCCAAAATGAAATAAACTGTCAAAGCAGAGTCACTTGTGTCCACTGCATTTGAGGCTACAAGATGAAATGTCACACAAGTGAGATGTAGTGCTTACTAGTACAAAGCAAAACCTGGGTATTGCCATTCTTTTGCTCATGCTTTCATCATACGATGTGCATGGTATGCAGTATTAAGTAATTCGGTCACATTAATCCAGGAAGCGAGTCACTGTTTTTCCAGAACAGAGAAAGTTTTGTTTTGTTTTGTTTGCCAGTGATCACTGTTTTTTTGTTTGTTCAGGTTGTAGACACCTTCTGCCTATGTGAAATGGCTTTTAAAATGCATTGGAAAGAGAGTTAAAACCCTTTGACATTTGGGGAAAACAAGATTGGCAAATACTGATTCACAGACGTGTTGTTAATTGTAGTATTTTCATGAGTTACTCTTTTCATTTTGTAATGTTGTTACATAATGTTAACGTTCCTTGTTTGCCAAAGAAATTTCATTTGGTATGAAAATTCTCAGGTCATATATTAGTTGAGTGTAAGGAGGATTCTGGTTGTGACCTTTATGGATCTGAACACTGGGAAGGGAAGGCAGCCATGCAGTATCATCTCTTAAGTGTGTGTTGATCTAAATTACTGATTGGTACAGGCTAGAAAGTGTTTTATAAAGCAAATTAGAGTAATTGAGTTAGAGTAATTGCTTGCTGCAGGGACTGTGTGTGTGTGTATTTTGTGAGTCAGAGTGGCATTTTGAATCTCAAGTGTAAGTGTTGTTTTTACCTTAAATACCCTGCTAGATACTCACTGGACAACTTTCTTCCTTTCTAGAATGGTGAGATTCTGGAGAATTGATGAGGATTTTCCAGTTCAGGTTGCACCTTTGAGCAATGGTCTTTGCTGTGCCTTTTCTACTGATGGCAGTGTTTTAGCTGCTGGGTAAATTGATTTTTCTATTTTCTTTGAGAGGTAATTTAAGGTGGTTTTTATTTTATTTTATTTTATTTTATTTTATTTTATTTTATTTTATTTAGATTTTATTTATTTGACAAAGAGGGAAAAACAAGAGCGCAGGTGGGGGAGGGGAAGGCAGAGGGAGAAGCAGATTCCCTGCTCAGGAGGGAGCCCCATGGGAGACTCCATCTCAGGACCCTGAGATCATGACCAGGGACAGATGCTTAACCGACTGGACCAGCCAGGCGCCATAAGGTGGCTTTTAGTCAAAGCAGCCAGTATTTTATTGTCACTAAATCTTCCATAAGGGCTTCTTACATAATACTCTTACTTTGTCATAAAGAAGATCATTGGTTAGGCCTCCTTAATTAGGTTTTAATGTGTAATTCGTGACTCACACACAGCCTTGGGTGTTTGAGTGGTAGGATGCTGAAATACATGCGTGGAGGTGACTCAGCTTATGTTTTTTGTTGGTTTCTGTTTAGGACACATGATGGAAGTGTCTATTTCTGGGCCACTCCAAGGCAAGTCCCTAGCCTTCAGCATTTGTGTCGCATGTCGATCCGGAGAGTGATGCCCACCCAAGAGGTCCAGGAGCTGCCGATTCCCTCCAAAGTTTTGGATTTTCTCTCGTATCGTCTCTGAGAGGGCTCCGTCTTCCCTGGTTCTAGAGTCTGACAGACCACACTTGACACAGACCTCAAGCTTGACTGACTTAAGTATCTGTTTTTCAAGGTTTAGAAGATTTATTTAATTTGATACATTCTTGTGCATTTTGATCATTTGAGCATATTAAAATATTATTTATAGACTACAGGGGAACTATTTTGGACATATCAAATGTAACATTTTTTTCTCTAAAATTGAACTGTGAAACCATATACATACATGTATATATTTAGATAGAAGCTGCTATGTGTTGAATGGACCCTTTGGCTTTTTTAACTTTAGTTCCAACACGCACATATTGCTTCAGTAGAGCTGCAACATCTAGCTTCACTGTAAAGTGGAAGGAATTTTTTTTTTTTTAATTCTGAGTTAGATGGTAAATACTGAATAAAGCTGAGTTTCCTGATTTTAAAAAATGCAAATTTGGTTGGGGGTGGGGGTCAAGCTTCTGATCAGGTAAAACCCACAGGGAAAGGATTTTCTTTAGGAATGGTATCCAAGAGGTATAATTTGAATGTGACATTATTAAATAAAAACAGAGCCAGGGTATAACTAGGAAAAGGGTGTGTGTGTGTCCCGCATTGTCAGCCTCTCCCCGTCCATAACTATATAACTATATGGTCGTTGCTGCGGGCCTTAATTTTGGAAAGCAGCTTGCTACTTTAATCCCGTGGTATAAAGTATTCGATTTTAGTCAATTTGAAAAATCCATCTACTGTATTATTGCTAAATATTTTATTATTTGTACTAAGGGACAGTTTTAAGACCATGGTTTTGCTTGTTTTTTATTTTTTATTTTTTACATGTATCATGTTTCTGCAGGGGGTAATATTGGTGATTTGCCAAAGAGAAGCAATACAGTGTATCTGCTTTTGCCTTCTGTTATTTATCGTACCTGCAGATATTAAGAATATATGCATTATGTAAAATGCTTGATTATATATTTTTGAGTTTTTTAATTAAAGATTTGTAAAAACGCCACTGTCATAACATTTCTTTTTTTTTTTATAAGATTTTATTTATTTATTTGACAGAAATACAGGTAGAGAGGAAACACAAGCAGGGGGAGTGAGAGAGGGAGAAGCAGGCTTCCCGCCGAGCAGGGAGCCCGATGCGGGGCTCGATCCCGGGACTCCGGGACATGACCTGAGCTGAAGGCAATTGCTTAACCAACTGAGCCACCCAGGCGCCCCGAAACATATCTTAAGTATGTGGGAGAGGTTAGTGCTTTTGTGGTCTCTAGTGTAAGACCGATGCAGTACCCCAGCAAATTCAGCAAGAAGAGTAACAAATAGCACAAATATAGTACTTTAGAGTTAATGCTTCATGAATGGAGACACTTTTGCATTGATTTTTTGGGGGAGAACTGTTGTAGTAGTTAATACTTTAAAAGCACAGAAGAGGACGCCTGGGTGGCTCAGTGGGTTAAAGCCTGTGCCTTCGGCAGCAGGGAGCCTGCTTACTCCTCTCCCTCTGCCTGCCTCTTTGCCTGCCTGTGATCTCTCTGTGTCAAATAAATAAATAAAATCTTTAAAAAAGAAATTAAAAAAACAAAAGCACAGAAGAGCTCTGGAACAAGGGGAAATAACTTGAGCAAAAGAAAAATACTATCCCTAAGGGGAACCAACAGCCTTAAGTAAGTCTATATGTTTAAAGTAGCCAAAGGAAAGTCTAGTGATGTGGACCTTTTGAGGAGGCAAGATAAGCTAAACTTTTATAAGTCATGGGTGCCCTTGAAGATTTGGTGGTTGCCACTGAAATTATTTGCAAGTTCTTAGAGTTGGCTCTGTGAAAGGTGCAAATTATAAACTTGAAAGCCAATAGAAAATGTGCGCCGAGACACTTCTTGAGAATCCCGTTTTACAAGAAGCACAAAAGCATCTTATTTTTGAACCTGTTGTGATTTTTCTTTTTTACATTTTACTTCGTAATACATATGCTTTATAATTTGAAAATGATAGGATAGCATTACTTACTTTCATACCATGAAATGATTCACTCTCCAGCCAACGTATCTGATCAGGTAAAAATTGCACTTTTGGAAGATACGTTCTCTGAGAAGGCCAGATTGCTTGCTACCTGTTCATGTGAAAATCATAGTGCCAAGGTGAAAGGAAGATGGCAGAATATAAGTCAAGTAAAGCCTGCTCAAATTTTCCATTTGTCTCTGGAGGAGGTAATAACAGGATGCTACTACTATTGAGTTGAGTGACTAAGGGAAGGTAGGAGAGGTGTGGTAGGGTCAGATTCTAGCAATAGGATTTTATCAAAATGATACTGCTTTCTCTGATTGTCAGAAGTGTGCCATGTGGAGAACTGGCAAGAGATCACTTATGTTCAGATTGGAGTTCCTGTTTTAGGGCTGCACACTCACTAGCCAAGCTATCCTTCACAATTTCAGATGATTTAAATGACTTCAAATGACTTAAGACCTGTAACTTGATCTTAGGTTGGCACACCGTAACTTTATGATCTCTGCCTACTTGTGACAGAGTGAAGTTGGTTTGCACTGGTTTGCACTGCCATCAAGTCAGCAAGACCAAAAAAGGCTGGACGGCCTGTAGCAGGCTTGTGGGTTGAAGCAGTGGCTGATGGGTGCAGGGGATGTGGCTGTCAGCCAGCCCACACAGGGATGTGAAAGTCCCAAGTATGAGAAGCCAGCATCATCTCTCAAGCCAGAAACCAGGGAATGAATCCAGCCTTCAGGTCAATCAAGTGAAGGTTTGTAGGTGACCTTTTATCCAATTAATTCTGACCAGGTTCGGGCCTAAGAATGCATTTTATTTTTATTTTTATTTTTTTCTAAGATTTTATTTATTTATTTGGCAGAGAGAGAGATCACAAGTAGGCAGAGAGGCAGAAGCAAGCTCCTCGCTGAGCAGAGAGCCCGATGCGGGCCTCGATCCCAGGACCCTGAGATCATGACCTGAGCTGTGAAAGCAGAGGCATCAACCCACTGAGCCACCCAGGCGCCCTAAGAATGCATTTTAACTATAGAATATATAGATTATAAAGTATACCGGTTTGTTTGTTTGTTTTTAAAGAGTGTTTGTTTGGCAGAAACATAGGGAACACAAGCAGCAGAAGTGGGGGAGGGAGAAACAGGCTTCCCGCCGAGCAGGCAGCCCGACCCTGACCTGAGCCAAAGGCAGAGGCTTAACCACTGAACCACCCAGCCACCCCTAGTTTTTTTTGTTTTTATTTTTTTTTTAATTTTTTTTAGTTTTAAAGATTTTATTTATTTGACAGAGAAAAACACAGCGAGAGAGGGAACACAAGCAGGGGGAGTGAGAGAGGGAGAAGCAGGCCTCCTGCCGAGCAGGGAGCCTGATGTGGGGCTCGAACCCGGGTCTCCGGGATCATGCCCTGAGCCGAAGGCAGCTGCCCAACCAACTGAGCCACCTAGGCGCCCAGTTTTTTTTTTTTTTTAAATCCTTTTGGAAATAAGAGCTATTAGCAATAAAGTGTAACCTGGAGAAAAGATCGTCGTAACCTTAGCTTACATTTATGGTAAGATGTTTGGGAGGAATAAAGATTAGTAGACAGTTTCGTCCTGTCCTATAAAGCTTGCTTGTAGCCAAAAGCAAAATATCTGGTTTGAATAAGGTATAAATTTATATGACGGATAGTTGGGTAGCTTTGTGTGCTTTTGGTTTAACAGTTGAGTCAGGAGAAAAGATTGAGGCTGGGGTTGGGGAAAGAAGCATTTTCATTCAATTTTTACTAACGGGCATTTTCCCTATTGGAGACAACTATATGATTACCTTTGTGGTTTCTCTTTTAAAAGAGTGATAGAAATCTTGGAACTTTCTCTTAACCTGTAATACGCAGGGAGTCACTCTTCTGGTCTGAAAATAAACCCTGGACCTCGTTTAGGAAAACGCAATACAGTGATGACAGTGACCTTTTTTTCTTTTATTTCAAATGCGGCTGAAGCAGTAACAACTCTTTAAAAAGTCTATTCCAAAAATAAAGTGTGTGGCATAGAAATAAACCTCCAGTGTAGGTCAGAAAATAGAGTTAAAATGACTTGCAGTGAAGACAGATGAAGTGGTGACTCCAATAAGTGATTTTGTGTATGTTTCCTAAATGCTGTTTAATAATGAAATGTTCTTGCAGGAAAATAAGGGTGAATATTAAAAGCAAGCTGAGAAGGCTAGTGAGAATGGTAATAAAACATCCCTGGATGAGGCTGATAGAAAATGGAAACCAAGGCGAGCCTGGGAGGCTCAGTTGGTTAAGCATTTGCCCCAGGGTCCTGGGATCTGGTCCCTCATCTGGCTCCTTGCTAATCGGGGAGTCTGCTTCTGCCTCTGCTTCTGCCCCTCTCCTCTTGTGCTTGCTCTCTCCAAATAAATAAAATCTTAAGAAAAAAAATCCAAAAAACCCTCATGGAAACTCTAAAGACACAAGTTTGTACTCAGTATATATCAGCTCTAAGGCAAAATGGGACGCTCCCCCAGGTAAGTCACATGATTCACTGGGTCTGTCTCATACCATCATTCAATCCTTAATGGTGGAGCAGAGCTCAGAGCGTTCTACGAGGCCAGGAGGAATACTTCCTTAGTTGTTCTTCCATGGGTAGTCCCTCTGAAGGGTGCACAGGTGTCCATTCCTGTATTCCCCAACTCTTCCCCACCTCTAAGGCCCCTGAGATCATTTGGCAGGAATGGCAGGTTTAGAGCTTGAATGAAACAGTTGAGCTTAGAGAAGCAGCAAACATTCCTGTGGGCCTGTGTTGGAAGGGTCTGGGGCTCAGGGTGGGTGTGTCCACCATCACCACCTCTGTGGGGTGAGCCTGTTCCAGTTCTACTGAGTTTTATGGCATTCCAGTTCTTGAGGATACTTGAGTTTATGACCCATTTATATAGATGGCCTCTTCCCCAGCCCAAAGTGCTCTGGCCCCTTTTCCTTGAATCCATCAGTTTTCATTCCTACACACTTCCTTGGCCTTTTCAAATAGGCCCTGTTAATTTGTTACTGCTCCTTAGGTGTTGGCATCTCAGAAGGCAAATGTCTCAGCCCTGACCGGGCCTGGGGCCTCCTAAGGGCTCTACCCATGGCTGGCCTTCGGGGTCCCAGTGACTGATCATTGGAACCACGGCGAGACAAGAAAGACTTGCTGTGGTCTGCAGGCATGGAAGTACCCCAGTGTTGGGGAATTTGGAGGAGAGGCCCCAAGTCGGCCCACTCAGCTGGTGCTAGGTAGAAAGAACAGCTCCCTCAGAACGTCTGGGTCACGCTGCTTAGCACCTGGCAAAGACGCAGTCTTGTGGGCTTGGCCCCATTTGGCCTCAGCCAGAAGGGTGTTCATACAGCAGGTTGGCTCAGTTCCTAACCCCAGGGCCTGCTGCCCAGAGGACTTTGCAGAAGTGCCAGCTGAGGCCGAGGCTGCCGGCCTAAGGTTGATTGTGGCCTTGGCTGTTTAATAGCTTGTAACTTTGGGAGCTTTGAGATACATATATATGTATCTATAAATGTCGTAATAATGCCTCCCTACAGGAGTAGTGCTTTTATTTTGTGTCTGCACAGTGTCAGGTTGTGGTAGGTGTTCAACATTTGTTGAGCACTGGCCAGGTGCTCTTTGCTACTCCTGCCTGGTGCTTTCCAACAACTCAAGTAGTAGTAGTCCCATTTTATAGCTATGGAGGGTCAGAGAGACCAATGTACTTGTCAAGGTCCTACAACTAAGAAATGACATCCAGGATTCGAATTCCTGTCTCCAGAGCCCTGTTTCTCTCCACGATGCCCATGGATGGGCATAATACTTTAGGTAAGGTATTCAGTCAACACAGACGCCTAAGCTCGTCCCTGCCTGTGTGGTCAGCATGCTGTCAGACTTAACCTTTCCCCAACTCACCATGCTTTTCCCTGAATCACGGAAAAAATGAGCACAGAAGGAATGACTCCAAATTTAATTTGGAGATGGAAGCCCACACAGACAAGAAAATGTTGAGCTCTGTCCTTTGCCTACTGCATGGGGGAGATTGCACTGGATGTGGGTCAGTTTCTTCCTCCACACCGTTCCCCTTAAGAACTTAAGTCATTTTTATTACCCATGTGAAAAATCAAACTCACAGGGCAAACAGGACATGCCAGAGCTGTCACTGGAGATGAGAAAGCCAGCTGACTTCACAGCTGCTGGCTTGAAAGATCAACACCGGGGCTGGTTACAAGCTGCCAAGTCCAGGGGAAACCAGAGCCCCTTGCACCAGCTGTGCCAAGAAGGTTAACTCCCTTGCGTGGAGCTGACCCAGTGGGAATACCAACCACTATCCAGGTCAGTGCTACAGATGCCCTCGAGCGAATGGGGACAGTTCATAGCAGCCAGGAAGGGCCCAAGTCAGAAATAAAGGATCAGAACATCCTTAACATGTTCATGGATTAAAAGCTATACTTCTATCCCTTCACATTTGAACAACTCTGAAACTGGGATATATTTTAAAATTGAAGGTGTCTTTAAAAAAATTTTTTTTTAAGATTTATTTTCTTATTTGTCAGAGAGAGAGAGCGAGAGAACACAAGCAGGGACAGTGGACCGCAGAGAGAGAAGCAGGCTCCCCACCAAGCAAGGAGCCCGATGCAGGACTCGATTCTTGGACCCTGGGATCATGACCTGAGCCAAAGAGAGATGCTAAGCAGCTGGAGTCACCCAGACGTCCCTAACTTTTTTTTCTTAAGTAGTACACCCTCGTGGTACGGATTATAATCAGTGGCAGCTAGGATTTGATGAACTACAAAGTGGAATTTATACAAAATTAAATGGTCAATGGGATATTACAGATAACATCAAGAGTAGAAGACAATGGGGACAGATCAGGGACAGATGATGCATTAAGGGCGAAGTAAGGGGAGGACATCTGTGAGCCCTTCCTGAAAAATAGTTTGACAAAGAAAATCCACCCAATGAAAATCTACTTTGAAAAGCGGCTAACACAAGGACGGAGCCACTGCCCTAAGTCTTTTACCTGTATAATCTCCCAGCAACCCTATGAAGCAGGTATTGTTATCCCCATTTTATAAATAAGGAAACGGAAGCCTGGAAGCCTAGAGCCTTCAGTGGCCAAAAACCCACCCACCCACCCCACCCCCCATAGTAAAGGGTGGATTCAGGAGTCAGAATGACAAAGCAGTTCCTTGATCTGCAGCTACAGACCGAGTTCAATCTGGAGCTTCCTGGCAGGCAGGGCAAAGTAGGATCTAACCGTAAATACACACTCAATAAATGCAGATCTCCACATGGATGTTTAAAGGACTGTCTTCATGATTTTGTTGTTTTTAAGATAAATGCTGATGACTTTTTGAAGTCAAGCAACATGGAAAAATATAAGAAACTGCATACTCTTCTCCCAGAAGCAACACGAGGGAATCTCTGGTCCCTTCCTCTGCAGATGAGGAGGAGGAAAAGAGGGAGGGAGAGAGAGGAAGAGAATGGGAGAGGTGGGGTGCCTCACTGGAACTTTTCTGGGGAAAGTGGGTCACTTCTGCCTACTTTCTTGGCACTAAATAAACACGGAGAGACCACAGACACATCCTCTGACAAGTTCAGGGCAGAGTCTGCTTACATACAAGTCCATTGGCTTCAGAGTCAAGAAACACTTGGTTTGAAATCTTTACTCTGTAGCTGTGTGACCTTGAACAAGTCCCTTCACCTCCAGAACCTCTTCCTCACCTGTGAAATTAAACATCATTCTAGTCCCTGAACTCCAGGGTTATCAGGAAGAAAGGAAATCAACCCCTAGAAGCACTCAGCACTTAAGGCCTGGCCTAAAGTAGGCTGTTACGATGAGGCCTAAGGAAGTACATCTCCATAGCAACAGGGGCCTCGGGTGTTTATCATTATCCCCTTCTCCAAACAATTTTGAGGCAAACCAGAGAAAAAAAATTTTTTTTTTTTAGCCTATCACACATCCTTTAAGTGTTTCTTCATTTTGTTGTTTCAGAAATAACAGCCACACCCCACTCTGGGCCTCCCTTGAGCAGGCAGATGATGGGGGAGGGATGGACAGGGAGGTGGAAAACAGGATGGAATTGAACACAGCTTTCTGCCCCTAAAACAGGAGCCCCACAGACCAGGGAGGCGCCTCCTTCCACTGGAGGGGAAGGCAGAGAGCCTGCCAGGGGGCTGGGAACGCTGCAGCCGAGGCTGCAGAGGTTTTTGCTGGAACAAGTACTGAGCCACCTCCCTGACGTGGGCTGTGTGCAGACTGTTGGAGGAAGGATACCCTTCAGCGGCCCTTTGGGTCGGCATCCATCCAGACACACAACTGCCCTCTCAGGCCTGCCCCACCTTTGCCCAGGGTTTCTTGGCATCCCAGGCCTCCCTGTATTCCAGCATTTGTCTGTCATTAATGTATGCATGCATGCATGCATGCATACATGCCTTAGTGTGTTCATTCTGTTAGCCAGGAGGCAAGGGAAAGTTACCCCAATCAGAGGCCTGAAAGCTCTCAGCAGAAGAGAGAAGGGGGACAGAACACACCAGGGCAGGACCAGCAGTTTCCATTAAGGAAATAGCTCCCCAGGGGCGCCTGGGTGGCTCAGTCGGTTGAGTGTCTGCCTCTGGCTCAAGTCAATATCTGTAGGTTCTGGGATGGAGCCCCATGTCGGGCTTCCTGCTGGGAGGGGAGTCTGCTTCTTTCTCTTCCTCTAGGTCCCCATTTGTGTGCTCTCTCTCTCAAATAAATTAAAATCTTTAAAAAATAAATAAAAAATAGGGGCGCCTGGGTGGCTCAGTTGGTTGAGCGACTGCCTTTGGCTCAGGTCATGATCCCGGAGACCTGGGATCGAGCCCCACATCGGGCTCCCTGCTCGGCGGGAAGCCTGCTTCTCCCTCTCTCACTCTCCCTGCTTGTGTTCCCTCTCTAGCTGTGTTTCTCTCTGTCGAATAAATAAGTAAAATCTTTATAAATAAATACATAAATAGAAATAGCTCCCCAAAGAAGGAAGCTTTTGTAATTGCCAAAGATGGGCTAGTGGGTCAAAAGTTACAGCTTGGATGTGCACTCCACCTGATTGCTTTCCTGATGTGCAGAGTGCGTCTACACCACAGGCACAGGGCCTGGGTGGCTCAGTGGGTTAAGCCAGGTCATGATCCCAGAGTCCCAGGATCGAGTCCCACATTGGGCTCCCGGCTCCATGGGGAGTCTGCTTCTCCCTTTGACCTTCCTCCCCTCTCATGCTCTCTTTCACTGTCTCTCTCAAATAATAAATAAAATCTTCAAAAATAAATAAATTTATTTTGGGGCAGATATAAGGATTTCCCCATAACCTCACCAGCACCAGGTATTATCTTACAAAAAAAGGCTCAGCGACCAGCTTGTAAAACGAGCAGCTGCTGCTTCTTTGGGGGTTCACAGCTCCAGCCCAGTGCATGAATGAAGGAAAGGCTCATATGACAGGTGGATTAAATATGAGGGTATAGAAAGGACAGAGGACCCATGCAGGCGTGTGAAGCAGGCTGGAGTTGTAAGGTTTTCACATTTACACAGGGATGGTTACTGCCTTTTTGCTGCATGATATAAAAATGTTTCCTTGAAGGAAAGGTGGTCGGCTGGGCAGCCCCAGTGCCTGGCTTGATGCCAAGTGTGCACACCAGTTCCATGAAACCCTCCTGCTTGACTGACCCACACCACTCCCCCAACAGCCGCAAAGTGGACCCCAGACCCCGGATCAAGACAGTAAGCGGACACACTACAAGCAGATCTAGACCCAGCTCTGCAGCAGTGGAGATGGCCTGATTCTGATTTGGTTTTGGAGACCATTTCTCTGCCTTTGTCAGTGCCTTAAAAGGAGGGGAGAGGGGGTTTGTTACCAAAGCTATCCGGTAGAGCTGCTAGGCTGCAAAGGGAAGGCTTTGGGAGTCCATGGCTGAATGGTGGGAGCCCTGGTGGGACAGTTGTGGGAGCTGACAGCCCTAGGGTCGTGGATGTGTTTGATGGCAAATAAGGAGGTTGTGCGGTGGGCCAAGGGTCAGGGGGGACAGAAGGACCGCAGGGACTGGTGTGCAAAGGCAGAAGCCTTAGACTGAGCCACTTCCTGGCTGGGGGTGAGGGACAGGCCAGAGAGGGAGGAAGCAGGTGGCCAGGGAGGGGTCCCTGGAGACTGACATCTGGAACTGTTCGCTCCATACAGCCCGCCCTGCACCTGTCAGCCCCTTGCAACCGCGACACATGAATTTCCTTTGTCTCATGAGTCCACTTTTAGAAAGTTCCTCCCCAGAGCTGTTCCAACAGTGCACCAAGACTGTGTACCTGTAAAGATACAATCAGGAAACTACCCGATTTTCCATCGGAGACAGTCTTCATGAGAGAGAGAAAGCTACAGGAAGGGAACAAAGCAAGTTCTAGACTGCTGTGCTCCATTAGATTTGTTTGCCTGTTTGTTTATTGTTGGAAAAGCTTGGAAGAAGTTATACATCAAGACATTAACAGTGAGATGTGAACAGGGGGGAGATTTAGACTTCTGTGTGGTTTCTATTTTTAGACACTTCTGAATTGCTGGAAAATTCTACAGCAAAACTTAAAAAAATTTTTTTAATGGTAGAGACAAATGGACACCTTCAAATCTATGAACATGTCACCTAGCAAAGGCACAGTGCGCCTGCTTCCTACTTGTTCCAGCCCTGGCGTAGGAAGCTTGGGACCTGGAGGTAATCCTCCCTCGCCCCTCTCCCCTACCCCAGGGCAGGGTTTCCTGGCATGTCACTGAGCGCTTCTGAGCCTCAGTGTGTCCACCCACGACACCGCCGGCAGAGCCATCCATCTCCGATGCTCCTGGAACTGCCAGGAAGCCGGGTGGGGTATGGAGGGGGTGGATGAGCCGGCACCGTCAGCAATACTCAGCGTAAGAGAGATCCACCCGCAGTAGTGTCAGACCCAAACTCAAGTGGGGGGCGGGGGGAAGAGGAAGGAAAAAGAGAGGAACAGCTCCTTTCTTCTGGACCCAGCCCCTCCTCCATTTGACTCTTGCTGACCTCCGTCCTGGCAAAGAAGGTCTCTGTACTACTCCAGCTCACGGCTTCCTCCTTCCCAGACGCTTCCTTCTCCTCTAGAGAAGCCCCTCCTTTCTGGGTCTTCCCGGCGGCAACCCCTCCCTCCACCCCACAGCCCGCCTCCCGCTGAGCAGAGCTGGTCCGTAAGGGTTGCTTCTAGCTGCCTCGAGGGCCAGGCGCTCCCATCTTAGGACCAGGTGACCAGAGTGTCCTCTTTAGGAGCAAAGAGTGAAAATTTTGGAGTGTTAAAAAAAAAAAGCCACAGGCCTAAAATGGTGTCACTTAGGCTGAGACCCCCAAACGGGCTTAGTATGGAATCTAATTGCAGTTTCAGCCTCCCTGAGAAATGCAGTCCTAATCAGTCAGGAATTCTTCTACCAGCCAAGGCGTCTGCCACAGGGGCGTCCCCACCTCTAAAAGAAGATGAGGTCAGCAGCTGATAAAACCCCCTGGGCTTCCCTCTTAGGGAAAGAGAACAATCTTTTTTTTTTTTTTTTTTTTTTTTT